>PVJC01032472.1:0-19948 GCA_004026665.1 Murina feae
TAGTGATCCCAATTACTCTTAAGAAATCAGAAGGTTTTGCTAATGTAGAAGAAGTTGAGGTTTAACAACTATTTCCAGATCTTGCAAACCATGAAGACTCTTTCACAGTTACTCTTTGCTACTTGATCACCATAAGATTCTCCAGTGGATGAGCAACCACCTTCAACCACATACACTAATAACTGTAGCTCTCAGTTCATACAGATAGAGGTGTCATTCAAATATCCAGAATTGTGTTCTCTATTTTCTCCTTTTGCCATTCATCACCATGAAATTTCTTTCATTAAAAGGATTAAAGGCCATAAAATAAGATATATTATAGTGCTCCCTTTGAAGTGTTTTCAACATTATTAAAAATAGTGCAGTTTGAGGTGAAAGATCAGCTAATAATAATCAATTTCTTTAACACTGACGTGATTTTTATTAAGCATTTGTCATTGGGGTGTCACTTCAGAAGGCTCTGGAAATTATTTTTCATTTTTTGTATATCCTTCTGCAGCTGTCAATTGCCCAGCAGCAACAAACATTGCATCTCAATTCTTTTGTGCTTTATAATATTTTATGGACTTATTTTTCTGAAATTTTGTGTTCTAAAAATTTACACAGTGGATACTTATAACATGCAAGTGTTCACCCAGTTTTCTGTAAGTTGTGGAGATATAGTAAGTTCTGTGATTCAGAGTTTAACAAAATATGGAGAAAGTTGGATATTGTTTTCTCATTTTCTTCAGTTTATCTTAGTTAGCTTAGAGATCTAGGGACTTAAGAAATGTTTTTAGGAAACTTTTTTTGCACCTACCTTTCCTACATAATTTTACTTGTATTTCTACAAGATGAGGGTAGAGTAGGGGTGTGTGTGTGTGTGTGTGTGTGTGTGTGTGTGAGAGAGAGAGAGAGAGAGAGAGAGAGAGAGAGAGAGAGAGAGAGAGAGAGAGAGAGAGAGAGAGAGAGAGAGAGAGAGAGAGAGAGAGAGAGAGAGAGAGAGGAGTGCACAGCACTTATGACAGAGGCACACATTCATAGTTAATGGAAAAGCTCAAATTTGACCTGTCCAGTAGGGTTTTCATGAATACCGTACGTGACAATCTTCTGCTTCTTTCACTACCCCTGATATCTGGTTCCTGATCTGTTCTGTGGTTCTGAGTGTAATGATTCTGTATAATGGAAGTTATCTTTTGGGGACAGGATAGCATTCTGACCAACAAGGCCTTTGGTTGCATACTTGTCAAGGTTCGAATAATAAGTCTGCTACTTTTTAGCTCCTACTCTTTGATAAGTTCTTTCATCTTTCTTAGCCAGTTTTCCTCACTCTCTATAAAAGGGAAATTACAAGATTTACCTCAAGGTTGTTGTGAAGATTATATGAGATCCAATTATCTAAGCATCATGCTTTGATATAGTGAGCCCTGGTAAATTTTTCTGCTACCAAGATATTATTTATGGTAGAAAGGATTAGTTTATTTCAAAGATAGCATTAAAAAGTCTATTTACTCGCCCCAAGGTATTCTCACTTCTGGCACCAAGAAAATAAAAAAGTCTACCTACTCGAAACCATTTCCTTTATTTTGCACTAGGTTGTCTACAATATGACACCATTTTAAGGGAGTCATTTCCTTAGAATACAATTTCTGGAATAGGCATTAATTACAATATGTTACCTGGGGAATATCACACATTTACATCCAGGTGCATAGACTTGAAGATCAGGTGAGCTAGCTGTTGCACGGGACACATAAAAGTTACCTGATACTGGATGGGTATTCCTCTAGAGGAGGGAGTGATGAGAGGGGAATGTAAAACAGAGAGGACAGGTCTGGATAGTGTGGGACCTGGGCAGGTGTATTGGTAGTGTATTGAAAACATGGAGGAAAAATATGCCAAGATATTTTAACTGCTTAAAAATTTCTTATAAAGCATGGGCACTGTTAGTGCTCTACCTAGATCCTGTGGGGTTCCTATTTAATATTTTTGTGCATTCTTTCCCTATATGATTTTGATTCTAACAACCAGCACCCACAGCTTACCTTTGGAGGTCTCTCCTCAGACTACCTGAGTCACTCTGCACTTACAAATGCCCAGGAAGTGGCCAAGGGCTCAAAGGTACTCTCTGCTGAGACTACCCTGTGGCATAGCTAATGCTGCAGAGCTCCCAGGCTTCTGAAAGATTTCGCATGCAGTCTCACCTTTGTTTGGCTTCCTCCCCTTCCCTGTTGCGCTTATCAGCCAGTATCCTCGGGAGACTTGTCCTTAATAAATTGTTTGCACACAAACCATCATCCCAGGATCTGCCATCTGGGAACCTCATCAAACACAAGGTAAAAATAAATACACTCTCTGTTATTTAAATAGTTGACACCAGTAGGGAACTTCAACTGTTTGGAGAGAGAGAAATGATAGAATGAACAGCTTTTTATTTTTTTTTCTTCCCAATGGGGCATTGAAGAGCTAGCACATGGTCTATGAGGAGATCTTGACACAAAGTAGTTCACCTCTTCTGTGTACTAAATACAAGGAAGCTTGTATGATGGGGCATACAGCACAGAGAAGAATTCGGGAAGGTGGAGAGATGGGACCAAGCAACACAGAGGATCAAACAGAATTCCTGTTGGAGTGTTGTCCCATAGTCCCCCAACAGGGATGATTCTCATTCAGTCCTATTATTTGATGTAATGGAAAGCTTTCCTTCTTTCTGCTGCCTTACCCACTCCCCCATTGTCTGCTATACACCTTAGTGCTAGTAGAACTGGGGGGAGTAAAAAATAGGGGGTGGCATCCATTATGGAGCAAATATACTGCCATAAAGAGATCCAAAAGCTGGATTGATTCATTAGGATTCAGGAATTTGCAGCCAGAGTTGATTAAGAGCAATCTACACATCACTACCCCAATTCCCTGCACATTCTGGGCTGTAGACAAGTGTCCCATTAGTCATTAGATGGAGCTCTGACCAATTTCATTTCAGTTGCAGAGGACAGGGTGAACCCAGCTGGCAGCGGGCTCGGCTTGCTTTTCTAATGGTCTATAGTTAGCTGTGCAGGAAGCAAATATTTCTCGTCCTTGAACCTCAAAGTGTTTCCTTCCACCTATGTTTCTCATTGGCACAGCCTTAGGATGGTGCTAAAAATAAGGTGAAAAAGAAAACTCATTTATTGATAGTTTTTGTGGGGCAGAGGAGGAGGTTTGCCTGGAAACACTTCCTTTCACATGAAAAGGAAAATGTGCAGATTTAATTACCATGATTAGCACCAATTAACTACCTGATTCTGCTATTAAGAACAAAAGGCCATTTTTAATTTGCAGGGTTTATAACTTGAAACACTTTCAAACCAAGGTAGAAAGGACAACTTCCCAGAGGCAAACTGAGACTGTAATGGAAGTGCTGGAGTCTAGTGGAAAGAATGGCCCCAGAGGTCATGAAAACTCACATTGGGTGTCCCAATCACTTTGCATTTTACAGGGTCTTGGTCTGGCCATGGGGCAATTTCTCCTCTCCAGGCTACTTCATAAAGGTGTCATGAGAATTAAATTAAATAATGGGTATGTGGATGAGGCCCACATCATAACTGCTCAAGGAGGTAGTCAGAAGAGTATTTCAGTGGTATTGCTGATCCTTGTTAGCACACAAACTTGGCCATACAACTTTCTTTAGCTTATTTTATTCCTCTCAACATTCTGTTTCAATCTGAGTCGTAAATTGGCTTACCCCCCTTTTGGAGAAGATAAATCTGTATCTGACTCCATATTGATATATTTAATCATGTTCATAGTCTACAAATTTCTTAAGAAAGAGACTACAGAAATCAAAGCATAGATCAATAATTGCTTAGTGCACATGCCTGAAATTTCTTCACCGAAGACTACTTTTTTTGGGTTACTTAAGAATCATCAGATAAAATATGAGTATCTTTTATCAGGGTATATGTAGCTCATGTATTATCCACCCAACTGTTTACTAATGGACAACATGACTAATAAATCATAACATTCCTTCCCACTAAGTCCAAAGTGCAGCCTCAGAACCTTCCTCAACATTGGAAATGACAAGAAAAAGTTGATATTTGAATAGAAGCTTGCTTGCAATTCTTACTCTAAAACTTTTCAATTGTTATCACGAACGCATGAATGGATTTTTAAATTCTTGTCAACAGGAAAGCTAAGTAGGAGCATTTCATAGCAGGAAGGTGAAAGATAGTAAGATCATTTTTGACTTGAGATGGATGAGAGTTGCACAATATTCCATGGTGAGACAATGCTCTTAGGGCAGAAGGGCTGTGTGAAGGGCGAAGAGGAAGAGTGGGAAAACGGACTTTACTACTTGTTGTTTTAGAACTGCACTGTTCAATATGGTAGCCACTAGGCATCTGTGGTTACCAAGTACTTAAAATGTGGCTCATCTGAATTAGGATGTGCATAAGTGTCAAATACACACTGGCATTTGAAGATGTAGAATAAAAAAAACTATAAAAATAGCTTATTAATAATTTTTAAATTGATTACACATTAAAATCATAGTTTAGATATATTGGGTTAAATTATGAAATACAGTGTTACACCTAATTCTTTTGTGGTTTGTTTCTGTAAAGTGTGACCATTAGATAAGGTTACATATGTGTCCTGCATTGAATTTCCATTGGATTTCTATCTGGGCCCAGACATCTCTAAAGGGAATTGCACGTAGGGTTTTAGAAGAGTGGGAAATCTCTGAAAGTATATGCACCATGTTGTGTGCAGATGAATATGTGTATTTTTCTGAAAGGATAGCATTAGGTTTTTATCAGAGTTTGTGATGCCAAACTGTGGGAGCCCCTTACACGTCCCGTGTGGTTCAGGGTTCCTGTTCAGGGTTTGAGTTCTGGAGGAGGCTGCACACAACATGAAGAGAGAGAGACTAGAAGAAAATCTATTTGGAATAATGGGAACCAGGCGTGGCATCTTTATTTACCTCTAGTGGGTAAGATTGCCCACTACTCTGGTCTTGCTCAAAGCTTTTATTAAGGCAATGGGGAAAACAACCATATCCTTATCCTAAGGGCAGGAAATTCCAACAACAAAGAGGCAAGAAGAATTTACATATCAGTAACAGAGGTGGAGGGCTGCTTTAACTATCAATGTCTCCATCTAAATGATGGGTGAATAGCTCCCCCACTATTCAGGGCAATTAAGGTCCACCAGCCTTCAGGCACATTTCTCTACTAAGTGACAATGACTGGTCTCCGGCAGCAAACATGGTCACCACTGCTTAGGAGTCTTTCATGGAAGGGCAGGAGACCTTGAAGTGGAATTTAGAAGGCAAAATGCAGGGCCTTTCTCCATTTCTGAAATCCACAGGGAAAATAACAGATTTGTTGTCATGGGGTTGAGGCTATGATCTTGATGAAAGCCATGGCTAGGTCCCTTTATCTTTTTATATCCAGGACCTGCCTGCCATGCATTGTTGGCATCCAAAAAGGTTTTGCCATTTCATGCCTTTGAGCTCATCGCCTGTGAAAACGTAAAAGTCATTGTTTTCTGCATAGGTCCTAAGCATAGTTTTGAAGTAAAAATGACACATTGGAACTTCTTTGGAAAATGTCTTTGCCTCAAGTGGATTTTCCAGAATCTGAGGATTGAAACGATGCCATGAAAGCAGTTAAACTGTGAGGTAACCCAGGAAGCATCAGTAGGAAGTGGGAAAGTAGGCATGGATCAAAAGGAAGCCAGTTCAAGGAAGGTTAATGAGCAGGTTATTGCTGTGGGTCCTCTGAGGCATCACCTAGATCATGTCTCAGAGCCGGCTCATGTAGAGGGCAAGGATGCTGTCAACTGCACATCCTAAAAGGGCAGAGTTGCTAGTTGAAGGTGTTTCCTGAGGTCAAAGCTCCTCAGATCTTCTGTTTCCCCCCCGAGTGAGGGCTGAGCAGCCTTCTATAGCCAAGGAAAGCCCTCAGGCTTAGAGTTATTTAGAAGCTGCCCACAGGTTCGGGAAGAGTACCTATCAAGGGGATGTGGGCGATATATCAACACCTTCCCTAAGTGTTACCTGGGCGAGTGTGGCTGGGCGAAGTTGCTCTTTAGTTATAGCAGAGTAGACAGGGAGGACATGTTTATTAAAGGATAATGATTCCAATTTAGATAGCTTGCAAAACTGTGCACATAGGAGTTTCATGAAGATGGTTGTCTGCCTTCTGGGGATTAAAGAAAATTAATGCACTGTCTACACCACTGGTTTATTTGTGTAGACCCATCCAACGTAATGGTGTTTTTCAACAATAGTAATACAAATGCTCATAGGAAAATGCATCTTGGAGTGTTGTTGAAAAACCATTTGAAAAGCTGCAATTATCGTAAAACAATTTGGCATGAGTAAGTTTTGTCGGTGGAAATGTAAAGCAGTTTTGAGGCCAAGAGTTTGCTATTTTTCCACAAACAAGCTTAATGGAAAAATAAAATGATTTCCTCTCCTTGGCCACCTTGAAATGTTTAGATGGTCTCTAAGAGCAGTAAGTGCAGATTCTGTCCATTAGTATAGATAAAGGAGGGCCATTTGTCACACTGACGACCTCAAATGTTTAACATCTTTTCAGAAGGATTGAAATACATATCAAACTGGAAGGGGAAAGAGATGCTGAGAGAGCACAATGTTTTCTCTTCCAAAGTTTGTTCCCCATTAGAGAAGCCTAATTATTAGGATGAACGTGGTTTCTAAGTAGAGTTGTTTTCACTCTGCCTATTGGAAATGTGAGGGGAAGCACTCCTCGACTTCCTGTTAAACCTAGAGAGAAACATAGCTGTCCTTTACCAAGCTGTTTTCCTCATTTTCAGGAACACTCTGGTCCATCATCCAAAGGCACAAAGTTGATATAGATGGACTTGCAGTCTTTGCTATGGACAGGCTGTTCCAACTTGTGACCTGACCTCCAGCACAGCCTTCGCAGGAGGCACTGGGGCAGGACAATAGAAAGAAAATCTGATTAGGTTTTTCACATCAAGCAACTGATCTTTCTCCTCATTTGTCATCTAGTTTCTATCTGTAGCCTTTCTTTGCTGCCTAGAGTCCCTGCTTTGATAATCGCCCCCTTATCTCAGGAACTCAGCATGGAGAAGCTGCCTCATTGTCAAGAGCCAATGTGTGTCCCCACACCTCGGCCCAGTGACTGAATTCCTGCTGTCTACTGTAGAAACATCCTTTCTTGACCACCTTTTCTATTACCCTTTGCTAGACTGTCCGTTCATTAATCACAGCTGGAACTGTCACCTGCCGTACTCTCAGGATGTCACACTAATCCCATTAACCACACTTCCTCTGGTTTCCATCTCCAGAGTGGAGGCTTTCAAATGCACGGCCCATGCTGGAAACACACCCCTTCTCCAATCCTGGGCTGTCCAGAATTGCCTGGTTTGCTGTCAGCTCAGCTCCATGTCAGTCAAACATGCGTCACGTTCTTTAGTTGTGTCATGTTTTAACGGTGTCTCTGCAGGCCACCATAACATCTATTCGAACTCATCCCCAAAAGAACAGCACGTTCTCTTTGATGTTGGCATTGTCCAGAATCAATGACTTTCTCTCCCTGAATTTCTACATTTGGAATCTTAATGAGCATTGAGTTTTAGAGGCAGCAACCTTGTTTTCAAGTATAGAACTTACTTTGAAATGTCACTGTTAAAGGACTCTCAGCTCTGTTCTTACTCATAAGTTACCATGAACTAACCTAAGACAAAACTATATCGGTTCCTTCTGACGAAATGTCCTACCTGTTTATGCCCAGAGGATGGTTCAGGGTGATCCTGAGATAATTGCATCAAAATCACTTGGGGGCAAGGCGGGGAGAGGAAGCGTGTAATTCTTAAAAATCCACATTCTTGGGCCTCACTGCAGACCCAGTGAACCAGAATATACAGAGACTGCAGGACCTACTTTTTAAAAAAGGCATTGCAGCGAATCTTAGAGACATCAAAATCCAATTAAAACAAAGCAATTCTGTTTTCATCGAGCACTGCCATCACCTGATACATATTTGTTTGTGATATGGACTATGCAGATACAGAAAATACACTGTACATGGCACCTTACAAAGAGACATGCTTAAAGGATGAGGTTTAAAGATCAGCATAAACAGAAGCTATACTTGCTGCTGTCTTCCAGCATGGGTCACTCTGCATGCCCGCAGGATAGACGTACTCTGCCGTAGAAGCTGTTGTTTCATAGTTCTCAGAATAGTAAGCTTATCCCGGGATTGCCTTGTGTTCTGTTTTAGCAGAGTAAGGGGGTCCTTTTTGTTGAGGGATTATAGGGGAGAGCCAGGTGTAGGAGACTTTTAGGAAGGACTTCTGGGCATGCACGAAACCGCTTCAGGGCTCAGCTGGGATGGGGGCTTAGATGTGGCACCAGGAAGCATTGCTGACAGAGGGGTTATATTTGAGGAAAAGAGAATGACAGCACCCCACCACATCCTGCAACACTAAGCCTGTTTGCTGTCTTATGTGTAGCCCCTGTCTTTCCTGACCTCGGGACTGTGCTGCTCACAGTGGATGTGGTTGGAGAACCAGTGCCGAACCACAAATGTTCCTGGCCCATGACAAGTGGAGAAATTGAGAGCAAGTGTTTAGAAATGTTCCAGCGGTTCTCAACCTTCTGGCCCTTTAAATACAGTTCCTCATGCTGTGACCCGACCATAAAATCATTTTCATTGCTACTTCATAACTGTAATGTTGCTACTGTTATGAATCGTAATGTAAATATCTGATATGCAGGATGGTCTTAGACAACCCCTGTGAAAGGGTCGTTTGACCACCAAAGGGGTCATGACCCACAGGTTGAGAACTGCTGGTTTAGACCATTGTTTGATGTTGCTGTGGCATCTAGTATTTTACAGTTTTCATCTGTAACGGATTGGAAATTAACAAGATAAAACCCACACTGCTCCTTCCCTCTAGACAGTTTGAGAAACGCTGCCCGAGAGCTACCCATGAGGCTGGTTCCCCATCTCCTTGCCTGCATTTCAGCCACTAACGGCTTAGGTGCTGGCGCCCGCCTTTCTCCCTTTGAAGGAGCTGCCTGTCTTGGCTTGTTAGCAGAAACTGGGACGGAGAGCGCAACTGGAAACGGGCAGTCACCTGACCTCTCTGGGGCTTCTTTGTCATCTGTAAATGGAGACAAAGGAAACAGACTCCACACAATGTTTTGGGTTCTCATTATTTTTTTTCCCATCATGTTAAGGAATGAGTACCTCCTTTCCCTGTAGTTGCATCTCCCAAGGAAGTTAGGATTCTAAGCAATGAAGCACATATTCTGATCGTTAGAGTCCAGCAAGTGTTTGAAGACACCTAGTAGCCACATGTGTGTCGCATCATAGGCTTAGTTCCTGGTGACAAGAAGGCAGATTTCTCATCTTGCATTTCTCCCTGATTACAACAGGTAAGAAAAGGCAGGATGGGAGAGCCATTGAGGGCAGATTCCACGTGGAATCTGGCAGCACTGCGGCCAACTCCAGCTCAGCGACCTAGCAAGCAATGATACAACTTCTCTGAGCCTGTTTCTTAATCTGTTCAGTGGGCACAGTGATTCCTATTTAACAGGTCTCAGTGAGGATTTCAGTGAGATTATTTCTGTAAAGCCCTCATGAAGGCTTACAGAACATCTGCTCCTCTCTGACTCCCTAGTGGGTGGCCCGGTGTAGACCCACTGAAAGCGCTCCAGATCTGGGCTGAACTGAACTCCATTGCCCGTCAGTCTTGCTTTGACTTGATGCAAGGGTTCGAGTGGAATTCATTTATTGAATAATTTCCATAGAGGAGTAGAGAAGTGAGACAGAGCAGGGAAGGAAGCCGACCAAGGCTGTTATATTCTACTCCACACTTAGCCCTGTGGGCAACAGGAACCTAACCCCACTCAGGACAACTCGGGAGGTAGAGGGTGAAGGAGTTGGGGTATTTATTCATCACCTTCCATATGGTGAGAGCTTCCAGGGGTGAATATTAATTTCTTAGCACTGCTGCCTGCACTGGCGGCCACAGGAAGCCCCCAGGCACAGGGTCACAGGGGATGGCAGGTGAAGTCAGCTTACTGATAAGTGCCACAAGGATATGGGCGAGACACCCGTCTTCACCTTGTTTCTCCACAGTGTCCTAGAAATGTGCCATGCTCCGCTGTGCCCCTCTACTTCACGTTGAGAATGTCTGCAGTCCACTGATGGCAGACACATGGCTGCCATCTTCCCTATGCCTTGTCCAGGCACTCTTGCTCACCGTGGCTCCTTCTCCCTCACAGCTCCTTGCTCACTCATTGTTATTTAGAGCACTTTCTTTGGCACCCACACAGAGGTATTTTAGTGCTTCATGTGGGTGTCTCACCTTCCCACTCCAGCGTGTACACCTGGGGACAGACACCAGCACTTACTCATCCTTAGTTTTTGCCACAGTCTCCAGGACAAATGAGATTGCAGGAATTGAGCTACTCAACTTCCACTTTTTAAACCACTTGCCTAAACTGACTAGTTTGAAATTTTGTTGATTCCAAAGTATTGTTTGTTTGTTAATCCTCACCAAGGATGTTTTCCCCCCATTGATTTTTAGGGAGTGGGAGGAAGGAAGGAAGAAAGGGAGGGAGGAAGGGAGAGAGATGTGTGTGTGTGTGTGTGTGTGTGTGTGTGTGTGTGTGAGAGAGAGAGAGAGAGAGAGAGAGAGAGAGAGAGAGAGAGAGAGATTGGGTACTTCCCACATGTGCTCCTGCATGCATCCTGGTAGGGCCCAGGATGGAGCCTGTAACCCAGGTACATGCATGCTCTTGCCTAGAAATCAAAGCCATAACCCTTCAGTACATGGGCAGATGCTGTACCCACTGGGGAACACTGACCAGGGTGATTCTGAAGTATTTTGATGAGAATAACTAGTCACCACAGTGGTAGCACCATTTACTATTAATCACTTATGTGCCTGGCATAGTGCACTCATGTAATCCTCTCATGTAATCCTCACAGCAAAAGTATCATCACCATTTACAGATAAGGATTAAATGTCTTTACTAAGATCATATAATTAAATGTCTTTACTAAGATCATATAATTAGTTAGCAGATTCCAATTTAAACTCAGGATTAACCTGGAATTCCAGACTTTTAACCACTGTCTTTCAAGTACAAGAAACAGAAATACTGAAAATAACTAATTTATTGATGATTTTTTCACCTATCTGTCCAACTGTCCAACTGTCCAACTAAGGAATGACCCAAATCCATTGTTGTCATTAGACTGGGCTGGTCATAGACAAATGAAATAATTCTTGGGAGAGAAAGTATAGGAATTGTCCTGGGGACCCCTCAGAGTCTAGGTTACCTTCCTCTTGTCTCTGTCTCTCAGTATCTCCAAACCCAGGGACACTGCATCTAGTGTGAGGGCTACAAAAAAATTGCCTCTGACATCACATATTCTCCAAGATGGTGCTGGCTTTCATAAATATACAACAATATATTGTTATAACATATACAAATGTTCCCTGAGATACTTCCCCGCTTCGGTTCTCAGCTCACCCCCCTCCCTTTTACATTCTCTTCCCCCGCTCACCTAGAGAATCATCATTTGTCTGTGGGAGGATGGAAGCCTTGCTCTGAATCATTACATGTGTCCCAAATCCATAGTCTTTGCCAGGGCTGCTCTCTTTCCATGCAGGATCTAAGCTCCTTAAAAGGCAAAGCTAGGAAGAGATATTTGGTTGCTCTGCTTGTCTTCCTCTTGCTTGAAGCACGGAGTCAAGCTAGTCTAATATGGATGAGTGGGGAAGGCTCCTGGGTATAAGATAATACAAGATTAAAAAATAAAAACTGCCCTAACCAGTTTGGCTCAGTGGATAGAGTGTCAGCCTGGGTACTGAAGGGTCCCAGGTTCGATTCCGGTCAAGAGCATGTACTTTGGTTGCGGGCACATGCCCAGTAGGGGGCGTGCAGGAGGCAGCTGATCGATGTTTCTAACTCTCTATCCCTCTCCCTTCCTCTCTGTGAAAAAGCAATAGAATATAAAACAACAACAACAACATAAAAAAAGAACAGTGTTCCCAGTGGTGAGAGCATCAGCCAACACAATGAAGGGTTGTGGGTTCAATCCCTGGTTAAGGGCATGTATCTGCATTGTGGATTCCATCCCCAGCCCTGGTCAGGGTGCAAGAGGCAACCAATCGAAGTTTCTCTTTCACATTAATGTCTGTGTCTGTCTGTCTGACTCTCTCTCTCTCTCTCTCTCTCTCTCTCTCTCTCTCTCTCTCTCTCCCTCCCTCCCCCCTCCCTCCCTCTCTCTCCTTCTCTCTCTCCCACTCTCAAAAAATCAATGGAAAAAATATCCTTGGGTGAGTATCCACAACAAAAAGATTTTAAAAAATGCTGTACCAGTTAATATTTCAGAATAGCCCATGATTTTATTTATATGTTCGTATGTGTGTGGACATGGCTATGTATTTTAATCTTTGTAATTTATCATTGGGCTTCTCATACTGGGCCGAGAACAAAGGCAGACATGAGAGAGTCAGAAACTGTTTAGTTTCAGTTTGTGGGGCTTGCTGAGCTGTTGGAGAGCCAGCTGCCTTTCCCACAGGCCTCTTGTGTGTGCTAGCACTCGCGGCCCTGACCCCAGGTGCTCTCTGAGGATGGAATGTGGAGTTCAATCTTATCTGAAATTTCATTAGAAGACTGTCTGATTAGCCTGAGTCAGAAATTGCCTTCCAAATAGTGTATTGGAAAACATTAATGAATTGTTTAGAATTTTCTAAAAGGAAAACATGACTTATTGATTGTCTTCTGCGTATTTTTCTTGCTGGAATAAATAGAGAATTGTGGTGGCTTTGTTTGAATAACTGTAATTGAGATTGCTCTGTTGCTTTGGTGACAGATGCCTGTTTACTAGGTTTTTTAAGGAGGAAAAAAAATCCTGCCTTGGCAAACCTTCAAGTTGAAGGAATCGGAGGGAGAAATCCCAAGGTGGTTTTCAAGAAAGCAGTGCATGGTGTGGATCTTCTTTAGCAGTCAGTATGTGGGCAAATTCCGGTTTCAGATACTCAGCAAATGTTTTCTGCACATGAGTCAAGCCTTTGCGGTGTTTTCGGCCCAGTAATCTGTAATTTTGTGTCAGGAACCATTTTAAAATGACTGACAGCTTAGGCTGAACCTCACTCTATTGATCTCAAGAAGTAATCAGAATGCCCACTACTGCGACCCCCACTTTCCCCACACACATAAGCACCCCCTGCCACACACACTCACACACACACACACACACACTCTCTCTCTCTCTCTCTCTCTCTCTCTCTCTCTCTCTCTCTCTCTCTCTCTCTCTCTCTCTCTCTCTCTTCACTACCTGGATTGCTTCAGCACAGGCCCCGTGAGCATTTCTCCTGAGAGGATGGCCAGTCCTAGCTCTGTATCATCCATTAAGGCTATCACGGGCATATAGTCACACTGAGAAGTTTTCTCCACTCAGCAGTGATTAATGGCTGTTTTCAGAACCATTGTCATTTACCTGGTCAGGGCTACTTTAATTGAATGCTCACTAGAGTGTCAGATACAGTGTTCAGCAAAGAGGGTTTATTTATTTTTTTATTCAGTGATCATATGCACCTCGCGCTGGCAACAACTCTTACGATATCTGCTTTGTAGATGAGAAAACTAAGGATCTGAGGACTCAGATGACTTGTTCAGGGCCACACCCCTGATGAGAAACAGAGTTGGGACTCCTGCACTCTTAGACCCTCTACCATTTTGTTCTGGTGTAATTACCTAAAGTAGGAAGACTGGTCCCCAAGCTCCCTGATCCTCCGTCTCTGTCTCTTAACTATGTCCCCTGCTGACCTCGCAAAGCAAACTGATGTCCCTGCTGTGATTTGTGAAGTAACTGAGTCTGTGTACATAGGGACTTTCTCTCACTCAGGTATGTTTTGGCGGAGCAAGAGTGCATGGGATTGAGTCAGTTTTGGCAAGATAATTTTCCAGCGAAAGAAGAGGAGTTTGGGACATGGTGGTTACTGTGGGTTATTATTCCAGAACCATTGACACCCCACCTCTTTTCTAGCAGAATGTTCATTTTATTTCCCTTCTCTCACTGGGTAGGCCCTTCAGGGACTCTGTCCTCTGTTCTAGCTTTCAGGGTAAAGCTTGCAAGTATTGGTTAAGTAAGGGGAAGGTATTAAAATTCTGGGTAATGGAATATGAAAATAATTGAGTGGGGTTTTCTTACCCTTAAAAGGAATGTGTTAAATTATATGTGTGGTAAATTACATGAAAATGCATCAATATGAAAAAGAATGGGCTTGTGTCTGTGTGTATCATAACTTTAAGCCCTACCTTAGCATACCCCTAAATGAAATCCCGCTATAAAGGGGGTTTTGTAATTAAAGCGACATATTGTTACTAAAATGTGTACAAGAGGGTTAGTTAGTAAAGAGATATTGGAAATAACTTTCGCTGGTGGTTGGCATGTCTGGTTGACTAGAGAGATTACATAGGCTCCTTTACTATTTCAAGAACAAGGTAAAGAATCTAGCTAGTCTGGATGTCTAACCTTGTAATAGCACTCAGGGTCTAGGTCATGTTCATTCTGTATCCTATCCCTAACAATCTTAGGACACTCTGTCATCTAATTGGACTGTATGTTTGTCTGGTCATGTCTTCAAAATATTGTCGCATCTACCATGTTGGAGAAAAATATTTACATAAGGTTCTTATTGGAATGTCTGAAAACAGAGCATAGGGACATGAAAGTTTTATAACTGATTTTGTGTCTGGTTGATGATATTGTTGAATGATATTAAAGTATTTGCATACGTTTGAAATAATGTGTATGTAAGTGAAAAACTTGGTATTCACTTGTTGAGCTACAGGAAGTTTATAGATCTAATGCCCAGCTGGCTTCAGGTAGCCCTATGGTCAAGGTTGAGCGAGAAAAATTGATTCACAGGGGCAAGTATTCACCTGGGGATTAGATGTCATGAGGGCAGCAAGTATCAAAGGAGAAGAGGCAAGACTCTTGAATTTACTTTCTAGCCAATACTTTCAAGTTAGAAAAGCTTTCCCTTCTCAAATTTAAATAATTTTATGCTCTACCCCCACCCCCAATAAACACGGCTCAGTCCCATATAGAGCCAAATCAATTCATTTATTATTCCCAAATGTATCTTTTGTTTTGTTTTGATTTTATCTCCTCACTTACATTTATCATGCTATTCTCCTTCCTAGAAATTCTTTAAATATCTATTCCTGGCTAGCCCTATTCTAACCATTATGAAGATCAAGGTCATATGCTACTCTCTCTGGGCAACCTTCCTCTGAACTAGCATTTAATTTGCTCATGACTTGCATTTTCTTGCTTGGATGTAACTGTTCTTCTGTTTTCCTGTGTCCCATGTTGAAGATTCTCATCTTGTGCTCCTCAGTAGACTTTAACTTTTTTGCAGAAAGGAATTCCCTCTTATGATTTGTTGTGTGATCATGAGCTCTTATACTGCTGCTTCTGTGTGTGGGGGTACTCCATAATAATTTATTGATTTTTATGTCATGCTTACACATTAATGTGCATTATTGGGCTGTTACTATCGGGTTACAACAATTAAACTCATACAAAGACATGAAGTTCTAGGTGGGAGGATCTTAATTGTGATGCTTAGGAAGTAAATATTCGAAGAGTATAGTTAGATATATATTAATTTATTGATGACAGCCATTCTGACTTGTGTGAGGTGATATCTTATTGTGATTTTAATTTGCATTTCTCTGATGATTATGGATGTTGAGCATCTTTTCATGTCCGTTGGATATCTGTATGCCTCTTTGGAGAAATGTCTATTCAGGTCCTCTGCCAATTTTTTAATTGGATTGTTCTTTTGGTGTTACATTGTGTGAATTTCTTATATATCTTGGATATTAACCTTTTAACGGATGTATCATTTGAAATCATCTCCAATTCAGTAGATCTTTTCATTTTGTTGATGGTTTTCTTCAGCAAAACTTTTTAGTTTGATGTGGTTCTATTTGTTTATTTTCCTTTTGTTTCCCTTGCCTGAGGAGACATTCCCAAAACAATATTACTAAGAATGATGCAAAAAAGTTTACTGCCTATATTTTCTTCTAGGAGTTTCATGGTTTCAGGTCTTACATTTGTCTTTAATCCACTTTGAATTTATTTTTGTGTCTGATGTAAGGAAGTGACCTGTTTCATTTTTTTGTCCAGTTTTCCCAACACTTATTGAAGATACTATCTGTACAACATTATATATCCTTGCCTCCTTTGTTATAATTAATTGATTATATAAATGAGGATTTATTTCTGCTATTTTACTCCACTAACCTGTATATCTATTTTTATGCCAGCACCATTCTATTTTGATTAGCTTTGAAGTATATTTGATATCATGGTGAATGATACCTCCTAATTTGTTCTTTTTTCTCAAGATTGCTGTGCCTATTCATGGTTTTTGTGGTTCTGTATAAATTTTAGGCTTAGTTGTTCTTTTCTGAGAAGAACATCATAGGTATTGTAATAGGGATTGCAATGAATCTGTAAAGGTAGAAAGGGCATTTTAACAATATTAGTCCTTTTAACCCACGAACAAAGTATATTCTTCCATTTATTGTATCTTCTTCAGAGTCTTAGAGTTTTCAAAGACAGGTCTTTCACCTCTTTGGTTACATTTATTTCAGGTGAAGATTCAGTCTTGGAAGCTGGTGAAACTCTCAGCTGTATCTCTATTTAACTCTGCCTAACAGAAATAATTGAATTTTTGTTCAAAGTAAAATTCATTGTTGAAAGTTTCTGTAAGAGATGCTGTTCTAGCTCATTCTTTAACGTTAGAATGGAATCACATTTACTGAGGTTAGGTTTTAAGGTAAAATTTTATTAGACAATTACCCTTGGATGTTCTTTAGCAAGGTGCTCTGTTAGAGAACAGTGTGGGCGACATGTAGTCCAGGACAGCCAGCTTTCCATCTTATTAGAAGGAATCCCACTTTCTGTAACTTACTGCCCACTAATGAAGTTAGCTTGTATTTAAGGGCTATTTTTCCCCCTGAAAAATTCGTTTTGTTAAATGCTAGGATTATACTTCTACATCACACTCAATGTAACAAGTGCTCATACTATGAGGGTTACCTGGGACCTGAGATTCACTGGAGAGTGCTGGGCTGCGGTTCCCTCTGGAGTAAGTGCTCATTGAGTGGAATGCTGGTGTCCTGAGACCACTTGTAGAAATTGTTCTTTTCTCTGTCTCTATCTTCATCTCATGTTTCTCTCTCCCAGTCTCTCTTCTCCCTTAGCTTTTCTCTCTCCAGCATTGTTTGTATAATGAAATAACTAAATTGGTAAAAGGAAGTGGACAGAGGATGCAACCCCATTGCATTTGCTTATTTTTTTCACTAGAGGCCTGGTGCATGGATTCATGCACTGGTGGGGTCCTTTGGCCTGGCCTGCAGGGATTGGGCTGAAACCAGCTTTCTGACATTCCCAAGGGATCCCAGAGTACAAGAGGGTGCAGGCCAGGCTAAGGGACCCCACTGGTGCATGACTGGGGAAGGGGAGGGACCTTAGGAGGGCTCTAGGGCATGTCTGGCTTGTCTCACTCAGTCCTGACCCACTGGACCCAGCAGCAAGCTAACCTACCGGTTAGAGCATCTGCCCCCTGGTGGTCAGTGCGCCTCCTAGTGACTGGTCAAACAGTCAAACACTTAGCATATTAGGCTTTTGTTATATAGGATTGTCATGCTTTTCTAAACATCACAGAGTGCCTTCTTTCAAAGAATCTGCGTCTTAAATACCATGGGTTAGATTTTTATTGCTGCCATAACACATTACTACGAATTTAGGGGCTTAAAAATACACAGACTTCTTATCTTACAGTTCTGTAGGTCAGAAGTCCAACCCGGGTCTCAAAGGGCTAAAATCAAAGTGTCACCAGGGCTGTGCTTCTTTCTGGAGGCTCCAGGGGGAGAATCTCTTTCCTGCTCATTCAGGTTGTTGGCAGCATTTGGTTCCTCAAGGTTGCGGGACTGAGGTCTTTGATTCTTTGTTAACCTCCAGTTGTGGGTTGATCCCAGCTTCTAGAGGCCCCCTAGATGCATTGACTCATGGCCCCCTTCTTTGGAGTCCCTCTTACACATCCATGTGTCCAGTCCCTCCTGCCTCTCTAGCTGACTTCCCTGCCTTTGTCTTCTACTTTAAAGTTTTTATGTGATTACAGTGAATTCAGCTGAATAATCCAGGATAATCTTCCTAAAGTCTGTAACCTTAACTCCATCTACAAGTCCTTGTTGCCATGTAATGCAGCATCGGTTCAGGTTCCAGAGATTAGGACATGGGAATCTTGGGAGTAAGGTGGGAAGGGAGAGTAGGGGCCTTATCCTACTCTATGGTGTATTGTAGACCATCCAAAAGGAGCTGGTCATTTCCTTTTCTCCTAAAATACAGAGAAGCTTTATATTGTTAGCTTCTCTACAGATAGATTTCTATGGTTATCTCCAGGAGATGGGGACTAGAAGAGGTAGGGACTGGAAATGGCTCTGTATTTCTCAGTGACTACACTTATCAGAGGTACTGGATACATTTGATGTTTTCCTGGCAGGTAAGTAGTCATGATACAGTTCCATAGGACGTATTGTTACTGGTGGTTAGCTGAAGGGTAAGAATGAAAATGCAGCCAAATGAAGAAGTGCTAAGGTTTATTTGTTTTCAGATGCAGAAAGGGTGCTGCAAACCAGTCCAATTTCCTTTATTTGGAGCTCAAAGAACTAAGCGCTGAATAAAAATGCAGTCAGTGGTACTTCTGGAGCAATGAGCTTCCCAAAATAGTTCATTAAGATGTCATAGCTCCTTTGGTGGGCTGCTGTTTTGACATTTCTAAGCTCACAATTTGCCTTTTGTGTATTATACAGTGTCTCATCAAGGGACCAACAAAATCCTGTTACAATAAAGCTGATGTATTAGTGCCATCACAAGTACATTCCCTTGGTTATCCAGTCACTTTGTGTAAGTAATTAACTCCACTTCTCTCCATGGCAGGCTAGTTTTCAAAGCCCAAGATGTACAATGTTGGTTTCAAATGCAGTTCCTTGCTAACAATGCAGATAGAAATGAGGAGCAGGGATGATGTCATTGCAAGAGGCAGAGAATTCAATCCAGGTGACATTTGGATGCCAGGGATTTGAGCTGGTTTAATTATTTTTCAGTTTCTTAGGCAGACTTGTCTCTGTGCCTGTAAGCAAGACTTTGAAATATGACACCTTGTTCAAGGTCCTGTGCCCCTTGAGTACACAGAAGCGTCTCCATTTAATATGAGCTTCCAGGAAGAGATGGTGGTAGAATGGAGACACTTTTTCTTTGCATCTCAGGAACCCACATCTTTGAAATAAAAGTAAAATTTTTAAGACATAATTTCAATCATGTCTCTCTTCTGTCCCAAATTCTGCAATTATTTTTGTAAAACTCAAAAACTACTTGGACTTCCAATGCCTTAAGTCAATGCTACTTGAAGTGTGGTCAGTGCCAGTTTGCAAACTCTTACTGATTATCTACCAGTCCCAGAATAAAATCAACAATGCCACTAGGTACTGTTTAATTAAGCTTATATATAAATATATACTTATAGTAGTAACACATTTTCAACAAAGAAGGTGATGAATTGACACACACACACATATATCCATACACACATATACATATACGTATACACAAATATACATGGTGTTCCTCCCCCCCCAAAATGTATATGCACTTTGAATGATTATAAAGTCAGTGTTTATGAACATACAGTTCATTTTCAAAACTTAAAAGACTCTACATAAATGAATAGTTTTTTGTGTTTTCAGACTGATAACCCTTCTGGTCCAGGCACTGCTGATAACACAAAGCAATGGAATCACAAACATCAAGAATCATTTTGTTTAGTATTTGTGTGCCCTCCATTTGTTGGTTGTTGCCAGTTTTGTACTGTAAACTTTATCTTTTAT
>PVJC01032473.1:0-19925 GCA_004026665.1 Murina feae
GTTAAGCCCCACAGAGAGCCTACATGGCGGGTATGAGCAGCTATTTTCAACAGGTGCCACGGGAATTTCTAAAACATGCAACGCCTATTAGTCAGGGGCACTGACCTCTTTTCCTTCTGCTAGTCAAGTGAAAAGATGACAACAGCCAATACAACAACATCCGTCCAGTGTGAATGAATCAAATTATACCTATTTTCTCATTAAATTTCATATACCGTATTTTCTGGCGTATAAGATGACTTTTTAACGCAGGAAAATCTCAAAACATCTTCTCAAATAACGAGAAGGCTAGTGAGAGAAGTGACCCAACTATCTCCTCTACTTTCCCCCTCTACCATTCCTACCATTTCAGCAGTTTTGTCTCGACTTTTGAGAAGATTTTCCTGGGTTAAAAAGTCGTCTTATATGCCAGAAAATATGGTGTGTGTATGTGTGTGTGTATATATATATATATTTTTTTTTCTGGTGTGCCCCAGAACTGTAGTTTATGCGTGCCCTGAGACACAAAAGGTTAAAAATCGCTGTTCTGTAGTGTCGTGTTTGTGTGTGGGGGTAACATATGCTAATGGGCAGCATGTAGTAAAGAGCGCACATGTGACGTGTAATTGCATGTAAGACAAGAAGCTGGAACTGCCGTGCGTTGAACATGACCTCAAAGAGACCCCCTGGTGGGTCGGCCTGGGCAGAGCCTGGGCTGGGGGCTGCTGCCTGGACCCTGCCTCTGTCTCTTCCTGACGTGCAGGCCCCAGCCACAGCCCCAGCCGCTCTGAGGCTTTGCCGTCCACGAAAATGGTGTCGGGCTGCCATGAGGATTCAAAAAGACAGCACTGAGCATGGCACCCAGCAAGCACTGCATACGTGAGCGACGGACACAGGGCTTTGCCTGATGGTCAGGAGCTGACGTCTCTTGATCTCTCCCCAGCACAGGAGCTGGCGCTGGGCTTCACATCCCCAGTGAAACAAAAACAAAAACGCTCAGCTCCCCCCGCCCCGCAGAGGCATCTGCTGTATTCATTTACACCTTGTAAGGACACGATGGAGCATTTGCTTGCAGAAGGAGCAGTGCAGGGAGGGGATCTGCCCTCACAGTTCTTGACTCACAGCACGTGGGCGATCTCCCCACCCCCAAGTGTGGCGCTCACCCCACCTCCCCCTCTGAGCGGTCACCAGCCTTCTTTCCGTTCTACCGATCCCTTCCCCACCTCATGGCCTTTGCACATGCTGTTCCAGGTGCCGGCTGTGCTCATCCATGCTCTTCTCCTGCTCATCCTTCAGACCAAGTATCACCTCTCACAGGGGCCTTCCCTGAGGGTCCTGTCTTACTCAGGTCCGCCTTCAGGACAATGGCTGCATTTAGAAGCCACTTCACTTGTCTATGTTCTTATCTCTTGTCTACAAACTGAGTCTACTGCTGAACGCTGTTCCTGAGGAGCCCTGAGTCTCATCCTCACTACTCATCTCAGACTAAAGGGTCAACCTTCATCAGTCACTCACAACATGTTTCGTGAGCACCTACTCGGTGCTGGGCACAGAGGTACAGGATGAGCAGCATAAGACCAAGTCCCTGCCTTCATGGATCTGGGAAGACACAGACACAAACCTACGCAGGCCCCGTGGGAGCGCCAAGGGGAGGTGAGGACAAGACGAAGGGGATGCAGAAAGCGAAGGGGAGATGCCATTGTGTCTGAGAAAGGCACCAAGACCTTTCTGGCAAGGTGACATCCAGCGAAACGCTGAAGGAGGGATGGTACCGGCCGCGGGGAGGTAGGGATGAGCCTCCAGAACACCAGAGAAGGGTTCGTTATGCTTGGCTAAGTAGGAGGCTGTGTTTGTGCTTACTCGGTTTCCAAAGCAAATTGTCTCTTGTGAGTTAATAATATAAATCAAAAGCCTTAAAATATGCAAACCCTCTGACCCACAAGTCTACTTAGGAATTCAGCCACAGGAAAAAGAATGAATACGTATATGTATGTACAAGGATACCGACTAGGGAAAAGAAGAAATATGGAAGCAGTATGAGTGTCCAAGCCGGGGAAGAGGAGAAGTGAATGGAGGCCGTCCATACTTTGGAACCCTGTGCGGTTACTGACATCCTCAGGAGGGCATAGGGTGGTGTAGGAGGTGTTTATCACCGCGTGTGGACTCATCATCTACCACTATTCAAGGGCCACGCTGTGAAGAAGAAAAAAAGTATAGAAACCTTCAGAGGCGTGAGTACCAAAAAGTCGACAGCATTTATTCGTGAATGAGAACCATGGTTGATCGTTGTTTTCCTTCCTTTTACTTTCCTGCTGCCTCAAGTTTTCTTGCATCCATACTAATTTGTCCTTTGAAAATGGTATTAAGTCCGCCTAACTCTCCCGAATACGTATTTATTTGTGCCTCGATAGGCACTGATGCCCGCCTGGTGCCAGGCACTCTGAGGGTAGCTTCCTGGCAGTAATGCACGAAGAGATAACAAGTCAGTGATGCAGGTCCCCGGCTGTGGTGAATGCCAGGAGGGTGCATGGAGGGTGAAAGGGGCCACAGGGTGGGAAGACAGAAACTGGGGCTTTTGAGGAGGTTGTGGAGGCGAGAAGGTTCTGCTTCTCTCCCCGCCGCCCCTCCCCTCAAGGGTGAGGCCCAGTCATCCGCCAGAGTGGGCAGGGGTGGGAGGTCTGAGGGAAGTGCGAAGCCTTGAGGGACAGCACATTTCCCAGGAAGTGCCCGGGCTTCCCAGGCCCCGATGAGTCCCCTGGAGGTCTGTGCGCCCAGAGAGCCCGGCTCTAGCCTCTTCTCAGCCAAGTTCAACTCTTGTGGAAACAGTGGGTTCAGCTAAGGTTGGGATTCTCCAAACTGACGGGAGAAAGGGAGAAAGGGAGAGAGTAGGCACTGACCGGGGAGATGGGGGGGGGCGGGTGGTCAGAGAGAGAGATCCTTAGGATCGTGTCTCGGTCTTTGATGGTGACAAGAGCCAGCCTGTGCCCATCGGGGGTGGATGAGGGCTGATGGCGAGGCACTCGCGGAACTGGGACTTGGGCAAGGGTCACCCACATGGAAAGTCCCAGAGGCTGGTGACAGAGCCAGAATCCCAAGGAATGAAAGGGCGTGACCAGGACCCGGCAGTCCACAGGGCACAGCCAGGAGGTGGCAGAGAGAGTGTGTGACCCAGGAGGTGAGCGTCAGAAAGTCAGAAAGACATGGTTGTAGGAAGAGGAGGACCTCTGAGACGGATGCAGAGGGGAGAGAAGCTGAGCCCTTGGGGTCTGTGAGGCGTCCAGCGAGCCCCGCTCTGGAAAGCAGGGTCCCAGGGAGCCGGGACAGTCACATGACGGAGGCTCAGGTGACGTAGATGTGTGCGCAGAGGCCTCGAGTCGCAGGGCTGTCAGGTCAGGGGTGACAGCGGAGCAAGAGTCCTGGTGGACAGGGGTAGTCCTGGAGGGCTGGCCTGCTTTCAGGATGGAGAGAGAGGGGTACGAGGAAATGGGAGGGAAGGAGCCCCAATTCATGTCCCAAAATCCCAACCTGAGTACAGATTCAGGGCAGGGACAGGCTCATGAAGGTCGGCTGTGTGGGGCGGGCAGCCTGAGTCATCGCCCTTGGCTCCTTGGGGCACCACTTCCAGGCCATGGAGTTGTCCGGGCACTAGGAGCAGGAAAGACCCTGGGAGCACAGCCCAGGGCCTGGAAGCAGGGCAGGGGCCCCACCTCCCCAGAGGAGGCGGAGTTGGGGGGGGCTCCCCTCTCTCCAGGAGGCTCGGTTGGCCCCAAGAAGATTGCACATGGCGGTCCTGACTCACTGGCCCCGGGCCACACCCCCTTCCCAAGCATTCCACGTACTTTACTACAGTGTTGGACTTGTTAAAAGAGCAAATTTAGCTTTTATAAGGAGAAGCAGCCAGGCTTGGTCAGGGAGGCTAAGGTGGGGCTGGGCTCCACGGAAACCCCAGCCTCCTGGACCCTCCTTTAGCTGCCACCACCTCTGACCCCGCCACTCTCCCCTCCCCCGACGTGAGATCTGAGGGCAGGGAGGTGAGGGAGAGAGGACAGGTGAGAGGGCCCGTCCCCAGGTCCCACTAGCTGTGCATCTGCCTGGGGACAGCCCTCTGTTCCTCTCTGGCCTCATCTGTAAAATGGGCAGAATGTGCTGCCACCAACAGGGT
Organism: Murina feae; assembly: GCA_004026665.1. Lineage (NCBI taxonomy): Eukaryota > Metazoa > Chordata > Mammalia > Chiroptera > Vespertilionidae > Murina > Murina feae. The sequence goes on from PVJC01032473.1 coordinate 4,142, forward strand.
GGCCAGGAGTGTCTTTCAGTGACTGGAGAGAAAGCCAGAGCACCAAGCCCCGTCTCCCCAGCGGTGAGTCACTGTCCTGGGTGTCCCGTCCCACCACAGGATTGTGCATAAGCAAAAAAAGGGGGGATAAAGCGGGGCGTGTGGGAGCCCTGAGGTCAGGTGCTCGAGCACAGACCCCCAGGAAATGCAGAGGAAGGGTTGGGTGGCAGCGTCCATGTGAAGGTCAGCCAGGTCAGCCAGGCCACCCAGGGTCCCAGAGCCAAAGCCCCCCCCCCCTCCGGGAATCACAGACCTCCCAGCAACGGGTCTGCCTCGGGGCCCCTGGCTGGCTGGGAGCAGCCCCCAGGGCCTGGGTCGGCCTGGCTCCTGTAGTCCGAGGACTCCAGTCAGAGGCCCGCATCCATCCCAACCCCCTCCTCACTCCTGGGGGCCACCAGCACATCGTGCGGCTCCTCTGTACCCGCATGGCCTTGTTTGTGGGGCGCCCACTTCGGGAAAGCGGGGTGAGTGTTACTCCTGTGCAGCAACCAGCCGGGGAACCCCTCGCCCCGGAGGCTGCCACAGGGGCTCACAGCCATCCAGGGGCCACTCCTGCTGGCAACAGACACACAAACTCTCCCTCATTCCCTCCCCTTCCTCCCCTCCCTCCTTTCTAGCCCCCCTTGCCAGGTCCCATCAGAGCATCCCTGAGCCTCGCAGCCGCCTCTCTGGGAAGCCTTCCTGATGGTACCCAACCACCCAGCCCTCTCCCTCCTCCCGGGCATCCCATCGCCTCTTAGACTCCCTCTGCCCAGAAGGACCCGAATGGTCTCAATGTCTCCTCCTGGGGCTCCCGGGAGGCCGCCCTGCCCCCGCCTCTGTCTGCACAGGGGAGCGCGCAGGCGGCTCTGGATTGATGAGCAATTCCCCAGAATGCCACGCTGCCCTCCGCACAGCCTGCCGCGTGGGGCGGGGAGAGACTATTTGTGTGTCCTGATTCTATTAATTGAGCCCGGCGCCCGTCTGCTCTGCCCCGTGAGCCTGCGTAAGTGTTCCCGGCTGCTCTCGCCCGCACGTTCTCGCAGAGCAGGTGAGCAGGGCTGGCGGCGATCTGAGGCCCGGACCGGACGGACCGCGGGGCAAGCAGCACGCCGGGCAGGGGCCGTCCACCTGCCGCCCCAAGGGCCAGGGCTGGGGAAGAGTGGCCCCGTCTCTCCAAAATGTTTGTCCACCTGCAGGCGAGGGAGGGGCTGGGCAAGAGGAGCTGACAACCTCCCCTCTGGCCTTTCTCCACTGACCCCTGGCTCCCTGGCCCACGTGGACACAACCCCAGGTCGGTTCTCAGGCAAGTGGGGCTGGTCCATCCATCTCCGTGGACTCACAGGTGGGGTGGGCGCACCCCCTCCGACCTGCCCTGGGTCCCAGACACGCCTCACCCGGAGCTCTGCTCCAGCTGGCCCGCCCCCCAGAGGGAGCCCGCGCTGCCTATTTCCCAGGTCACCAGGGCCATGCCCACCCCCTTCACCCCACGCAGGACATGTGGGCCTCCAACAGTCACGGTGGTTTCACCCCCGGGCCTTCCGTGGTTCTCCCTGCTGTGTTTTTTAAATGCCCCCAACGATGGCTTTGTTCCCTCGGAAACATCTCAGCAGCCTGGCTGCTTCCTTCTGCTCACCCCTGGCCACTGCAGCCGCATTAACAGGGGGTCAAGCCAGCCCAGTGAAGGCTGCTTTCAGGGTACCCCCCACTTTCCTGCCCCTCCTTCCCAGCCACCTCCAGTTCCTCTGCTGAGGGCCTCTCCTCTCCACCCTCTATCAGGCCCCAGATACCCAGCTGATATCTGTTTCTCAGGTTCTGCCTGAGGCCCATGGAATGGATGAATGAATGAATGAGTAAATGAATGCATGGGGACATTTACATCTACAAAGTTTTGGCACACTGCCTAAGAAATGCATTAAGTCTTAAGTCAAATAATGAAACACCAGGGAATTGGGGGGAGGGGGGAGGCGGGCGGCAGGCGACCAAGACACTTGTGGGGCATGCAGTGGGGAGCAGCTGTCTTCTCGGGGAGTGGGCATCAGTGCCCAGACCGAAAGCCACCTTGCAGTTGAGCACCCAGCTTAAGCTTCAGAAGTTCTGAGCCTACATGGAGTGTCACCCCAAACAGCCACAGTGACAGAGCACCTGTCTTCATGCAGGACACTGGGAGGGTAGGTCCCCTCCAGCATCTCATGTTATGTGATTTCTTCTTTTAAAGGTATCTTTGTTGTTGAGAGTATTACCAATGTCCCCCTTTTCCCCATTGACCCCCCCTCCGCCCTGCACTCCCCCAAACCCCCTGGCCTTCACCACACTATTGTCTGTGTCCATGGGTTATGCACTCTCACCACCCACCCAACCCCCCAAAATATGTCTGTCTGTCCCATGCTTCTATGTCTCTGGGTCTATTTTGTTCATCAAAATAAACGGATGGTTTCATTTTATCCCACCAGAACCATGTGAGGCTGGCCTGATCAGCCCCATTTTACAGATGAAAAAAATTACAGGCTCAGGAAATTGACCAACCACAAGCACTCAGGGTGAGCCAGGATTTGAACCCAAACCCCATCTCACACCGAATCCCCCCCCCTCCTCTGGTCGTCCTTGCCCTTTGCCTCAAGTATCGTCCTTTTACTGATGGTTCCTCCCTGTGACCCTGGAGGTAGTGAGAGGTGCATGGATGTGGTGGCCACAGGGCCCATGACCCTCCCAGGCTGATGCTTAGAAGACCCCTGAGTGGAATCTGGGAGCCCTGAGGTCACATCTCAGCTGTCTCTCAAGATCACACAAGTGACCATAGTGGCCCACTCATACATGTGCACACTCACACACGTGCATACACACTCACACACTTGTACATTCACGTGCACGCACACTGACACTGACACACTCACACACTGATACACCCACACTCACACTCACACACACTGACGACACTCACACAGACACACACTTACACACAGACACACTCACACACGCTGCCGGGAACCCTGAGAGAGGTGGGCCTGGCTTTGGCGGGTGGTGCTGGCCCAGCCAGGGGACGGGAGGATGCCAGCGTGGTCACGGTGGAGGTAGGAGCACGTTTCCAGATGGCGCTGCCATCCTCGCCATGTTCCAGCTTGTTGACACGGTGATGGCATAATTACAGTTTCAATCGCAGATTAATAATAAGTCGTTTTTGCAAACGAGGAGGCAGGTCTGCACTGGAAAGGGCCCCAAAGGGCCTGTCGCCTCTACTATCTGAGGCGCTGGCCGCTGTTTGATGTTTTCTGCCGAGCTGAGACTTTCCTCAAGACCATCTAACCACAGCAGCTCCCAGGTAATCACACCCCTGCCAGACCCAGGGCCTCGGGGCCCACTGGCCTGTGGGCTGCAGGAGGGGTGTGTGTGTGTGTGTGTGTGTGTGCGCACGTGTGTACCAGTGTAGATGTGGGGGGTGCTTAAGGGGCTGGTTTGTGTGTGTTTGATGTCTCTGCATGTGAGCATGCGTGTACATTTGGAGCATGCGTTACATGTGGTTCCCATGTAACAGCAGTGCCCAGAGGGACCAACCCCCGCCCCCCGCCCACCACGCAGAGAAGCTGTGGCCCCCTCCTCTCCCTCCTTCACCCCCAGGGGGGCTGTGCTGAGAGACTGAGAGGGACAGGGTAGGCTCTGGATCCCTAAGGCGCCCCTCAAGAGAGCTTTGGGGCTCAGCAGGGCCCAGGTCAGCCCTGCACCCCCTGGGACTCCCAGCGAGGACTGAGCCTGCCCAGATGGCTCTGTTCCGAGTGGGGTTGGCGAGCAGCTAATAATAACAGCCGTGACAATAACAACCATTTATGTGTTCGAGCTTTCTTCTCTTCTATTCTCTTTTATCTCTGTGATCTCATTTGATCCTCACAACCGCCCTGAAGGGAGGGAGGGCAAACCTCCAGACACGCAGTAGCCCCAGTGGAAACGGCTCACGGAGAGGGGGTCTGCACAGGTGAACACGGGTGAGTAACAGCCTCGGACGTCCCTGTGGGTTGGATGGAATCCTGGTCCTCTGCGTGGGTCTCCTCCCGGCCTCCGTGGAACCCTCACACCCTTCGTGCCAACCGGTGCCCAGGGCCAAGAGGCAGGCAGGGTTCCGAAGCCTGGTTCACATTTTCCAAATTCCCTTTTGAGCCAAAGAGAGACAGTGCCTGCAGGGATGAGGTGTCGTTGGGAAGACTGAGGTCCCCGGGCCAGCCTCTCCGGGCCTGGCTCTGCACCTGAACTTCATGGCAGACCAGTCATGTTTATGCTGCCTGAACCTGGCCCCTCACAGGACCATGACTTGGTGAGCTCATTCCCCGGGGCCACGCCTGGCCCGGGTGCCTTAACAACCCTGAGGGCGTGGTCCTCCTGGCGCCCCAGGCAAGAGCAAAGAGCACCAGAGGGGGCGGAGATGGCGGTGAAGAGGAGGTGCTCCCACTGGGCTGGCCTCCTGCTGCCCAGCCCTGCCCATCCCATGGGGGTTCTCCCTTGGGTCTCCCAGTGTGACCTTGCACTCTGAAGGTCAGGCCTGGGGTTTGCTCCCCCCTCCGGCAGAGGGGCCTCCAAACTGTTCCTCCTGCTGAGCTGTCTGACTGCCATGGAGTTCTAAGCAATTGGAGGCAACATTCAATTATGCCCAAGTTGGGGGAGGGCCCTGGGAGGCAGATGGCCAGTCCCATTTCTCAGCTGGGGAGAATGAGGTGGCATGTCACTCAGAGAGGCAAGGAATGAATCAGGCCAGGGCCCAGCCTGGGCAGTCCCGTGGAGCCCCTGTCTGCCACCCGGGGCCCCGCAGGCAGGAGTTGGAGCCCAAGCCCCACCCCTGCCTGAGGGGCCCGCCCCAGATCCCCTGCCTGGGGAGGCCCTTTTCTCTCCTCGCTGCAGAGCTGGGCTCCCCATCCTCTGCTCAAATCCTCAGACCCCAGAGTGAAGAGCTGCTCTGCCTTTACCCTCCAGCTCAAGGCCCCTCGTGCACAAGAGGAGCCCAATCGGCCCTCTCACCGCGGGAGGCTGTTAGGAGCAGAGCAGGGGCGACGGGCCAGACACAGGAGGTCGCCAGGGTGAGGAGCCCCAGGTGCCCCCGGGGTGACGTTTTCCCGCCAGCATGCCCAGATGGCTCTGTTCCGAGTAGGGTTGCACCCCTGACCTTTCCTCCCTGGAGATAACATCTGGGCTTCAGTTGTGTTTCAGCTCCAGGCCCAGATGACTCTCAGAATCAGCGGCGTGGAATAATGACCCCGTCTGGCACCAAGGACTCACCTGGAAACTGCTGAGTCATCTATTGAGATTTTCCCTGTGGGACCCCCTCCTCAAAGTCCCCCCTTAAAACCCTTAGTTAGGAGGGCCCAGTGGCTCTCGCTCCCAGCAGCACGCCTTTCTCTTCCCCTCCTGCGAGGCCCCAGGCATGTCACCATCCTCACTCCCAAGCTCCCCGGGCCCTTGCCTGGCCTCTAACACTTGTTTCCTAAGCCCATTTCTTGTGGGGCCTCTACAGTTGGGTCTGGCTCTGAATTCTTTCCCAGCCAGAACCCAAGTACCAAGGTTGCTGAACCCCGGTTTGGTCTTCGACCCCATGGGTCAGACGCCTGGTGTCAGTCCTGCCACCAACCATAGAACCACCCAGTACTTTCCCAGAATTCACCTTCTCAGGGCCTTCGCCTTGCTGTCCCGACCGCCATCTCCCCGGCCGTGATCAACGCCATTCCTCCTCCTCTCTCTCTCCCTGAAGCTCGGCCACTTGTCAAAGCACCACTCACACTCCTGCCTCCTGACCAGGATGTCCGGCATCATCGGGGAGCGTTTCCCATGGCCGGTGAGTGAGTGGCTGCGTCAAACAACGCCGGCCGGCAGGCCCTGCCGGCGCTGGGGGCTCTGTCCTCTGCGCCCTGGTAGAGAAAGTTTACACTTTGGAGCTTTTCTCTGATAAAGTTGGGGTGGGGAGGGGGGGAAGTCTGTCTCCCTCTCCCTCTGTCACGGGGGTGGGGGGGTGGGGGGAGGTGTACAGCACACCGAGAGCACCCAGGGTCTCTCGTTCCGGTTAACAGATCACCAATGGGAAGATTTGGCCCAGCCAATAATTGAACTTTTCATGCAGTCTTTCCCCCGCTGCATCTCCAGCTCTCCTCTGCAGTCACTGAGTGAGGAACGCTCCTCTGTCTTGGACTGTTTTCTGTCTTGGTTTTGCCTCTGCTGCCTGGTTGTAATAATAACAGCAGATAAGAAGGATCCGTCCTGTGTGAGCCTCTGAGCCAGGCGTCTCCTCCGCCGGTTTTGCCCCAGGGGACACTGACCATGTCTGAGATGCTTTTGGTTGTCACACTAGGGCAGTGGTTCTCAACCTGCGGGTCACGACCCCTTTGGGGGTTGAACAACCCTTTCACAGGGGTCGGCGACGACTATCCTACATATCAGATATTTACATGACGATTCATAACAGTAGCAACATTACAGTTATGAAGGAGCAACGAAAATAATTTTATGGTTGGGGGTCACCACATGAGGAACTGTATGTAAAGGGCCAGAAGGTTGAGAAGCACTGCACTAGGGTCGAGCTGTGCTAATGGGGTCTAATGAGGAGAGAGACTACAGTGCACACAGGACACTCCTCACAGCAAAGCAGCATCGGGCCCTAAATATCAATTGTGTCGAGTTGTGGAAAGCCTTGCTCTAAGACTGAGAGTCTAAGACACTGTCTGTGATCACCATCTATTTTACCAACAAGAAAACTGAGGCCCAGAGAAGTTAAGTGACCTTCCCAAGGTCACACAGCTACTTAGCAGGTGTTTTTAAACCAAGCAGTCTGGGCCACAGTCCATGCTTTTGGCCTCAGCTTGTGGCATCTCATTTAGCCCTGAGGCCAGGATCCCCTTCCTTGTGGGGAGCTCTCTGCCCACCACAGCATGGAAGTCCCCTCTCAGTGAGAGGAAGGATGTAGCTAAACACTCTGGGGCCCTCTGGTTCCAGCTGAGGGTCCCAGGGTGTCAGCCACATCCACCACCTCGGAAACCTGGTCCCTACAAGTCCACGCTGACCTCCCTTCTCTGAACGGGGCCACAGCCCATGCACGATGCCTGTCCATCTCCCATGCAGGGACCTGTGTGGAGGGTAGGAAGGTGGGAGGGGAGGGGGCCATACCTCCTTCTACTTCTCCATCTCACCAGGCCCAGGGCTCTGAACCCACAGTGGAGCCTTACTCGTCCCTGTGCTGTTTGCCCTGTGACAAAGGAGTGGGTACAGAGGTTCTAGAATCGATGAAGACAGGGACGATCAGAGCTGAGGCTTTGCCTCCGGGAGCCATGGGCCTGCGCTGGAGAGGAAGCGGAGGTTGAAATGAGGAACCCGGAGGGCCCCTCCAGACAGCAGGCAGGAGGAAGAGGCCCTGCGCAGAGGAGGGAGAGGCCAGGGCTGGCACTGGCTGTCTCCGGACACAGGCCGCTCGGCCAGGCCTCCAGCCACGCTTGGCCAGGGTGAGGCCCCAGGCTGGAACCAGATGCAGAGGACGCCAGGGGGGCAGCGAGAAAGCTCCCCACTAGGTGGCCTGTTGCTTTGGGGGGAAGGTAACGGGGAGGGAGGCACCCTTCCCTCTCCCCACCCAGTCTGATGAACAGGGCCTTGCACAGTCCAAGAGTCCCCATGATCCCCTGCTGCCCACCCCTGCGTGCCAGACATGCAAGGTGGGGGAGGGACGGAGCCGTGGCCAAGGATCCATAGGCCAGGGCCAAAGGGGATCCTCGAAGGAATGTGAACACGAGGGGAAGCCACCAGGTGAAAGTAGAAATCCCGTGGAGCAGGAAGCCCAGCCAGGGCAGGGGCGAGGCTGCTCCCTGCAGGCACCCCTTTGGGGCAGACAGGCTCCCCCGCGCCCTCAGCCAGGCCTCTCCAGGCCTCCTACAGAGTCTTAATACGATAAACAACATGTGGTATATCCATGTCGTGGACCGGGCTCCAGCCAATGTGAGTGAACCTTACGGTAAACTATGGACGGTGGCTGATGCGTCCATGTTGGGCTGTGACCGTCGGGTATTGCACTGTACCTGCCTTCCTGGCATGGGGTGTCGGGGACGGGGAGAGGGGAGGGTGTTGAGGACAAGGGGGACTCCGGCTGTGGTTGAGGGGAAGGAGTGTGGAGGAACTCTGTACTTTCCATTCACTTCTGCTGTGAATTTTCAATTGCTCTTTTTGAAAAGTTTTCTTAAAAAAGAAGTGTTGACACGTCAACAGGGATGAGCCTTGAAAATATTGTTAAGTGGAAGGAGCCAGTTACAAAAGGCTACATTATGGTTCCACTTATATGAAGTATCCAGAACAAGGAAATCTATAGACACAAAACAGATTGCTGGTTCCCGAGGGCTGGGGTGGGAAGTGGGCGACAGCCGACGCGTGCATGGGTTTCTTTTTCAGGAGATGAAAATGTTCTAAAATCGGCAGCGGTGACAGTTACACATCGGTGACGCCGCTGAACACCATGGAGCTGCACACTCTAAACCAGGGGTTCTCAACCTTCCTGATGCCGCAACCCTTTAAAACAGCTCCTCATGTTGTGGTGACCCCCCCTCAACCATAAAATTATTCTCGTTGCTACTTCATCACTGTAATGTTGCTATCGTTATGAATCGTCATGTAAATATCTGATATGCGGGATGTATTTAGGCGACCCCTGTGAAAGGGGCGTTTGACCCCCAAAGGGGTCGCGACCCACAGGTTGAGAACCATCGCTCTAAATGGGTGACTTGTATAATATATGAACTGTATCTCAAAGCTGTTTTTTTTAAAAAAAAACATTATTAAGACTTTGAAACTCAATCTAGATTACGAACTAGAAAATTGTGTCAATATTAAAACTTTCTAATTTTGAGCATTGGAGAGAAATTAATGGGCAACTCTATAAAGCAGGCAGCATCTTCATTCCCATTTTACAAAGGCAGAAACAGGGGCGTGGAGATGTCAGTCTAAAAGCCCACACTTTTCACCGTCCCCCTGCCCCCCCCCCTCCTGACACGCTGGTGTTTTCCTTTATAGCACTTGTCACAATTTGTCATTTTATATTTTTTGTTCCACAAGAAGATAAGCTCCTTGAAGGCAAGAATATCTCTTGGGGTTGCCACTTCTGTATTTAAACAAATATTTACTGAGCCTCCTTCTATAAGCCAGGCCCATGTGTGGGAGGGAGGCAGGGAGAATATCTCTTAGAGGTCTTAGCTCATAGTGGTGCTCAATAGATCTTCGCAGTTTGGATGGAAGGAAAGAAGGAGGGACGGGTGGAAAGGTGGCTTCTAGACAACGTGGCCTGCCCACATCCCCCTAACCTAGCTACTCCCCTCCCACCCCCGCCTTCAGGCCCATCACATTCTGAGACCCACACCCACTGTACAACCCTCCATCAAGGCTGCACAAGGTCTTGTCAGGCCCCCCTTCCTCCAGGAAGTCTTCCTGGTCCATGTGGCCTGCCCCTTCCCTGCACTCCTTCTAATGGACATTATCACCATCACTTTCCGTCATGGGGCTGCCCTGAGTTGCTGGTCTGGGGGCCTTGTCTCCATCCTCCTCCTCTGCTGTCCCGGGGGCTGGTCAGAGCAGGTGAAGCCACTGCAGTGGTCATAGGGGAAACACTGGTGGCTTCTCCCTTGGCAGAGAGGCCCTCGGCAGCACTAGCTCCACAGGGACTTTAGGACCCAATGCTGGCAGAGGCTGGGCCAACCAGCATTGTCAGTTGGGCTGGGGCCAGGCTGGCAGGGGGCATAGCAGGCTGGCTGAAGCAGGGGCCAGGCATGGATGGGTGCCTCCCTGCTCCCAAGCCTGGCAGACCAGCCCCCCAGGCCGGCTGGAGGCCTGTTTGCCTTGGCCCTGGACCAAGGCTGCCCCGCCAGTGAGTAATGCGTGAGGACCTCCTGGCTCCAGTTCAAGGGAAAGGGGCTGGAGATGGGGCCTCCTCTAGGCAGATGGGGCAAGGCTCGGGGATGGCTTCCCAGAAAGTGCCTACTGTGTGCTTCGGGGCACTGCTGGGCCTACCCCCGATCCGCCCATGGGGAGACCGAGGAGAGGAAGATCTTGAGTTTCCAGGAAAAGCTCCCCAGACCCCAGCCACACCCTCCACTGGGCAAGCCATTCCCTGGTGATGTCAACCACACTTTCTGAGCACCTACTATGTGTCGGGCAAGGACCTGCTGTCATACTAGAAGTACTAGGACAGGAGCAGGCCTTTCAGTGTGTCTATCCACACCCCAGAGAACCAGGCGAGGACATTGAGGCCCAGAAAAAAGGAATGACTTGCCCAGGCCACACAGTTACTTGTTTGCAGCAAAGTAAGAACCCATCCTCCCCACCATGGACCAGACCTTGGCTGCTCCAAAAGGTGGCGTGGCTTTAAAACTGCATGCTCTCAGGTATCACGCTAAGTGAAATAAGTCAGTCAGAGAAAGACAAGTATCACGTGATGGCATTGATATGCAGAATCTAAGTAACAAAATAAACTGATGAATGGAGTGGATCCAGAGACATGGAAGCATGGAACAGAATTGGAATCTCAGAGGGAAGGAGGGAGAGGGTGGAAGATAACAACCAAAGACCTTGTATGCATATATACATGGCCCATGGACACAGACAATGGGGTGCTGAAGGTCTAGGGCAGGAGGGAGGTGGGGGGAACGGGCTAGAGGGAGTCAATGGCGGGGGAGGATACATTGGAATACTTTCAACAATAGAGAATTATTTTTTAAAGAAACTGCATGTTCTCAGGATGGAGGGACATCTCATGACTACCTCCTACACTCCTAGGTCCTCCCGTAGCATCCTCAAGGGCTTCTGTAAGTACCACACACTGCCCCCGGCCTCCACCTGCTTAGGACCCGAGTGACCATGAAGTGAGGGTGATCCCATGGCCATCATCACCATCGACAGGGACGGAGACTCCCAGGCCCCAGTGGGCTGGCTTTGCAGCATCCATTCCCACTGCCCCTCCTGGCCTCTCTCACCCATGGTCAGTCTTCATAGCTGTGACTACAGAAAATTATTCTGGCTGAGTTAAGCACAGGAGAAGTGTCCTGGCAGGGTCCTGGGCAAGTCACAGAATCAGTAGCAAGCCAGAGAGCTCTGTGGCAGGGTGGCTGCCAGAGCCACTCCTCAGAGCTGGCCTCTTGCAAACCCACCAGCCCCCATGGAGCACCAAGTGGCTCTCCCCCTCAGCCCCACCGACATCAGCCTTGGACACCAAACCCTGGGCTCTGCTGCTCCTCAGACATGGGGTGTGGTCACTGCCCACCTCCAGAATGCGTCTCCTGCATCCCTGCCTCTGTGTTGCTACATCCTGCCTGTAAGACCAGAGCGAGGGCATCGACGGGCCAGCCCCAGGTCGCATGCCTGTACCTGGTCACGAGGGAGGCTGGGGGAGCAGGCTCCTTGCTCTTCAGTTCGCCTCTCGGCAGAGTTAAGTAAGAAGAATTCCCGAGTCAGGTAGAGTCCAGGCGGCATGCAGGCAAATCGGTATTAACAGATGTCCTGTTGATTGCATTCTGCCGCCTCTAAGTCCTGTTTATCCCAGTCCCTGCTCGGATGACCACAGGTGAGCACGGCACAGAGGGGCTCTGGGTTAGGCACGTCATTGTATTATGTCAATAGAATGCTTAGGGCATGGCATTCGGCTCCGGCCCGAATTCTTTCCGAGCCAGAACCCAAGGTCCGAGGTGGCTGAACCCAAGTTTGGTCTGACCCCATGGGTCAGACTCCTGGTGCCCTTCTCCTCGCTGACAACAATGATATTAAGGATAACTTTTACTTTTGATTTTTAGTTTCAGGTTTTTTTTTTTTAATTTGAAAAGAAAAAAAAAAACCCGTATAAATAAAATAAAATTCTCCGTCCTGAATGCCCCACTATCACCCCACACCATTCCATTCCCTCAGGCTGGCATCCTGCTCCTGTCTTTGTTTTTATTCCCAGAATTCTTTCCAGCTCTGGAATTACCCCGAGCAGGGCCTCCGGGACGAGTCTCCCGGACAGGTCTCCTGGGCACTGTCATTTCTCGGGCTGCCGAGTGTCATTGGAAGATCTGATGCTAGTGACACAAGGCTCAGACATAGCACAGATTCCAGACCCCAATGGAACAGGACGGCCTGGCACAGAGCCAGTCTCTAGGCAAAGACAACTTTGCCTTAGTGGGCCGTGGGCCCTGGGCTACATCTGAACTTTGGAACAGAATTTTTTTTTTTTTTTTTATTGTTCAGATTATTACAGTTGTTCCTCTTTTTCCCCCCCATAGCTCCCCTCCTCCTGGTTCCCACTCCACCCTCTGCCTTTACCCCGCCCACACACACTGTCCTCCATAGGTGTACGATTGTTGTCCAGTCTCTTCCTGCACCCCCAACACCCCTTTCCCCCTGAGAATTGTCAGTCTCCTCCCTTTCTATGCCCCTGATTCTATTCTATTCATCAGTTTATTCTGTTCATCAGATTTTCTATTCACTTGATTTTTAGGTTCACTTGTTGATAGATATGTATTTGTTGTTCATAATTTTTATCTTTACTTTTTCTTCTTCTTCCTCTTCTCAAAGGATACCTTTTCAGCATTTCGTGTAATACTGGTTTGGTGGTGATTAACTCCTTTAGCTTTTTCTTGTCTGTGAAGCTCTTTATCTGACCTTCAATTCTGAATGATAGCTTTGCTGGGTAAAGTAATTTTGGTTGCAGGTTCTTGCTATTCATCACTTTGAATATTTCTTATCGCTCCCTTCTGGCCTGCATAGTTTCTATTGAGAAATCAACTGACAGTCGTATGGGTGACCCTTGTAGGTAACTGACTGCTTTTCTCTTGCTGCTTTTAAGATTCTCTCTTTGTCTTTTGCCCTTGGCATTTTAATTATGATGTGTCTTGGTGCGGTCCTCCTTGGATTTTTTTGTTTGTTTGTTTGGGGTTCTCTGCGCTTCCTGGACTTGTAAGTCCATTTCTTTCACCAGGTAGGGGAAGTTTTCTGTCATTATTTCTTCAAATAGGTTTTCAATATCTTGCTCTCTCTTTTCTTCTGGAACCCCTATAATTCTGATATTGGTACACTTGAAATTGTCCCAGAGGCTCCTTATACTATCTTCATATTTTTGGATTCTTTTTTCTTTTTGCTTTTCCAGTTGGGTATTTTTTGCTTCTTCATATTTCATATCTTTGACTTGATTCTTGTGATCCTCTAGTCTGCTATTGGATCTTTGTATATTATTCTTTATTTCAGTTAGTGTATGCTTAATTTCTAGCTGGTCCTTTTTAAATTTATCAGCAGTCTTTAGAAAATTCTTGAAAAACCTTACAACCATGGTTTTGAACTATATATCCAGTCGTTTGCTTTCCTCCATTTCTGTCATTTGTGACCTGTTTCTGTGTCTCCACATTTTGCCTGCTTCTCTGCGTTGACAGAGTGGCTTTCTGTGCTAGGTGTCCTATAGGGTCCAGTGGCTCAGCCTCCCCAATTACCTGAGGTGGACATCCTTGTTGCACCACTTTTTGGCTTTGGGCACCGTTTTGTTGTAGCTAAGCCTTGATTGTTGTTGGTATCACTGAGAGGAATTGACCTCCAGGCCACTTGGGTGTGTGAATCAGCTGTGTCTATGGTGGGAGAACTGCTGTGCTGGAGACACCCTTATGGGGCAAGACTTGTTTCAGCGGGGCTTTAGTGCCCACTGAGTCTGCCCCCTGAGTGTGTTCCTTATGGATCTTAGGAGTTGTAGTCTGGGTGGTCCGGCTAAGACCACTGGGTACACTGGCTCTTGGATTTCTAAGGATATGCTATTTTAGCTTCTGCCTGAGGCTTCCCAGCCTTTTATATGCAAAAGCCTCTGCTCCCAGCTTGGGTGGGGCAGGGTCTCAGGGAATCAATAGGGTGGAGCAAACAGCTATGGCTGATTCTCAGCCCTGGCCTAAGAGGCACCGGGTCTCAGTGACCCTTGGCACTGCTGAGAGAAAGCCGCTCTGGAGATCCTCCCAATGTCAGATGGTGCCAGACGGTGCCAGACAATCCAGCTTCTCCCCGTATAAGTCTGGATCCCCAGAAAGTCACCCAGAACTGGAGTTCAGAGCCAACAGGAGCTTGTGCCTCCCTCCGGTACAAAAAAGACAACCGTGTCCTCAGTTGCCAGCCCCTTCCATGAGCCCCCTTCACCACACGTGCCTCCGTACCTCTGCACTTTACTTCTGTACCTCCTCAGAGTCTCAGTCTCTTTCTAGTGGTAGAATTTCCACTCAGCCAGCTTTCCTGTGGGTCTAGGTGGATGGTGTCCTTTTTTTTCTTTTCATTGTGGTTGTGCAAGGCAGCAATTCTTGGTGTTTACCTATGCCACCATCTTGGTTTCTGACTGGAACAGAATTTGTTCCTATGAAGCTGCCTATGGGGGCTCATGGGTCTGAGCAAGAGCTGCAGCATTAGGCAGACCTGGCTCCTGCTCTGCCCCCTTTCTGGGCCTCTGCTTCCTCACCTGTAAAATGGGCTAATGGCAACCCTAACCTTAGAGACAACACCAAAGGCCTTGCGGAGAGTGCTTGGCATTCTTAGCCTTCAGTACAGGTGGGCGTTAAATTATCATGACTATGGTGGTGGTTTTGTTGCTGCCATCACCTGAGAGACAAGATTCTTCATCACCTTCTGGGGAAGAAATATAAGAATGCACTCTGTCTTTTCACAAATATTATAAAGAAAGTACAAACTCACTTTTCTCAGGGAAAAATGAATTCACTTGGAACTTGAATGCGTATATTTCAGTTGGAAAGTTAAGTAATCATTCAACATGGATACATCCCTGAAATATTTGTCCAATGTCTGCTATGTGCTGGGGACTATTCTAGATACTGGGGATATGGCAGTGACTGGAGCAGAGTCCCTGCTATCAACGCTCACCCTGTGCTGGAGGAGTCAAGCATTAGCCAGACTAACGAAGGCATAATATGCAAATTGACTGAACAGCCAAACAGTGGGACAACCATCCAGACAACCATCCAGATGACCATCCAGGACCATGCTATGACTCCCACTAGTGCCAGTCACCCAAGGCAAGTGCGATGCGATTGGTTGGGGGCCTGGCCATCGTCCCATGATCGCCCCGCAGAGGGAGGCCCAGGCTACTAGCCGGCAGGGTGATGAATCGGGAGGCTCCATGATCGCCTCAAAGTGGGAGGCCTAGGCCACCGACTATTGGGCTGTGGCAGGCGGGTGGGGCTCCCTCTGTGAGGGAAGCCCGGGTTCCAGCAGCCAGAGGGAAGCCGGTGCTGGTAATTAGGGGAAGGAAGGTCTACTCTTGCACAAATTTCGTGCATCAGGCTTCTAGTCCTATATAATCTAATATAATAAAAGAGTAATATGCAAATTAACCATCACTCCGAGATACCCAAGCCACATCCACCAGCCAAGCCATGCCCACCAGTCAATCAGAGCAGCTGTATGCAAATTAACCCAGCCAAGATGGCGGCCAGCAGCCACGGAGCTGGAACAAGCAGGAGGCTTCCATTGCAACTGCCTGACTAGGCCGGCAGGCCTCTGCTCAAGCAACAATATTTCAATTATAGAAGCCACAGAGCTGAAGCAAACAGGAGGCTTGCGTTGCCTGCCTACGCCTCCGCTCAAGGTAACAAAGTTTCAATTATAGATGATAGATAAACCCCAGAAACCTGATTCCAGCCAGCCTCACTGGGACCTTGGGTCAATGGGAGCTGTGGGCAGACTGAAAACAGCCCTCAGCCCCTCACCCAGGCTGGCCACACCCCTGTAAGGTGAGGGTCCCACTGGGGGGGCTTGGCCA
>PVJC01032474.1:0-19909 GCA_004026665.1 Murina feae
AGTAAGGCAGGCCAGGCTGCTGTTCCCTTCAGCTCCTGAGGATTCTATGATTGTTACATTATTGAAACATGTTTCGGAGCCTGCCCGCCAAGGGCCGAAAACAGTATCGCTTTCGCTCCTGCTGCAACAGACGCTGCCTAAACGTTTACTCAGGTCCGTGAGTGGCGGCCGCCATGTTGGCTGGGCTAATTTGCATACAACCGCTCTGATTGGCTGGTGGGCGTGGCTTACCCTGTCTCGGAGAAACGGTTAATTTTACTATTTCACTTTTATTAGTTTAGATGTTTCTTTATTATTCTTTTATTTCAGATTTTTTTCTTAATTTGAGGTATCCAATCATCTGCCACAAAAAATTTTTAAAATATTTTTTCACATTTCATAAAATCAGTTTTCTAATTGGGATCAGAGTAAATTAATAAATTACATTAAAATAATTGATACTATTACAATAAGTTTTTCTATAAAAGAAATGTTAAGAAAAATAAAATGTTATATTTTCCTACATATTAACATCTCAGTAAAATTTTAATTTTTTCTTTGTTTTTTAAATGAGTTTATTCCTTGATTGTTGATTTCTATTATAAATTTGATCTTTTATTTCTGTATATTTTCCATCCAACTTTTTGGTTTGTATAGGAAAGTTCATTGTTTCTTTGTTTATTTTTTTAACTAGTGGCCCAGTGCACAGATTTGTGCACATTGAAAGGAAATTAATTAGAAGAAATATTATAATATTGCTATTCACCCTTTCTCTATAATAGAAGTGTCAACAAAATTCACAATCAGCAATGACAGATTGAAACACGTGTGCAATTGGTGCCAGTGAGAGCTTTATATGTATCGCACATGCATGAGTCAACTTAGCCTTTTATATAAATAGACTAGTGTACTTAAGGAATTCTAATTGTGTCCCATTATTTTAACTTGCTTTTATTGGACCTTTTAGATAAACCACACCTCTTGGAAATACTGTCTCCTCTCTTACAATAGTTGTATCTTCTATTTCATTTTCTTGTCTAATTTCATTTTTAAAAATGAAATCATCAAAGTAATAGGAAAGAGAGAGATGGGGATTTTCTCTAGGGCAAAACTTTATCAATATCCTTGGATAAAATAAAATGCTAAGAACAACTCTTTTTGTTCAGGGAAGCTACTTTTGTATATCGTCTACCATATGAATCATTTAGAGTCATATTTTCAAGCTCAGCATACACCTCCTGCCCTATAATTGCTCTAATAATTTTAAAATAAAAACATTGATAGCTGTGGACAGCTATAAATAACCAAAATGGGAGGCATTCACACCATGCTTTCAAAATGCACTTGTTTAGTTTTACTTTACCAATAACTTAAACCATATGGAAAGAGCAAATTCTCCTGCACAAACACATTCTACAAGTGGCATGCACAATAAATGATAGCACTTGACAAGTTTTTACCAGTTTTTTTTTCTTTTCAGAGCCAGAAAAGCCAGTTGTTACAATCAGTGTAAAGGAAAAAAAACATGTACCTTAACAATCCAAGGATTTCTTTCTTTTCGGGGCATGTGTTAAATTATGTTTATACAGCAGCAGCTTTGCTGGACAGGTTGCCATATATCCACTCCTATTTCTTTTGCTCCTGTTCCAGAAGCTGTAGGGTCAGTGACATAGTGGTGCCTATTAAATGCTATTTGGTGATGAGGTTGATAACTTTTACGAGTTTGAAGTTGAAAACATTGATGGACTTCCAGATGTTCTGGCTCCTTTGAAGATCAACTTGAGAAACGGAAGGCCAAGCAAGCTTCACTGCGCCTAAAAATATCAACCAAGCTTCTTATCTGAGATGCTATTGGAATTATAACTATAGGAACAAGACACGAATAGGAATAATATTGCTTAAATCATTGACCATTACAGTGAAAGTACCTAAGGACATCCAGATTTACACTGTGGACATTTTTTTAAGGGCGGGTGGCAGAGGTTAGAAAGTAATCCCTCTGATGTGCTTAATGTGTATCATGGCCCTTTTCCCATGTATTAAACACTTGGGCCTGGAGCACAAGCAGAGAGAGATGAGGAGATGAAAGTAAAGCATGTTAGAGGCTAAAGTCAAGGTCATGATTTCTCGAAGGACAGGGAGTTCTCCAGCTAGTTAACTCCACTATGTTTGCAGGTGAACACAAGTGGCTCTTATCTACACTCACTGTGAAAGTGTATTTCCTCACTTTTAGGGAAGAATTAAGTTGGTGATTTTGTTTATATTTAATATTTTATTTCAATATTTAGTGAAGATTTAGTCCTCCTTGAGGTTGCTATTATAAATAATATATGAACATTTTTAGATGACTAAATTTTGTGAAACTATATATGATCAAGATCCAGGTTTAGGTGATCTTGTAACCAATTATAAACAGAATGCTTTCATAACAACCAGGAACACAAGTGACAGAGGTGAGAAAGGACAAAGTTACATTCTATATTTTGAGTGTTGAAAGGTAAAGATAAGACAAGCAATGATGTTGTCTGAGATGGTGCTGCATAGGCAGTTATGTGTGCTGTGGCTATTAGGTTACATCTGAATGCCAAGTTCTAATAAATTGAAAACAGATCCTTCAAGAAAGTGATTTTCAATTTGTTACTAAGCAGCCATAACCCTTGATACTCTGTTCTTCTATCTCCAAATAGTCACATATTTATGCCATTATATGACTAGGAACAATTATATTATCAGAAACTAGAACTGTGTTATAGCAATAAGAGTTTCTGAATCTCAAAAAATAATAGAGCATAACATTTATAACAACAGCATATATTTAGAATATAAGTATTATCTAATCTAGTTACTCAATTTAATACAAAGGATGAGCCTTACTCACCGAGTAATAATTTTGAATTTAATAATTTCATGTAAAATTACTTTGACATCTATAAGAATATAAGAAAAAGCAGGCATCAAGATTTTATGAAAGAGTTCTAGAAAAATTTAACTTGAGAAATTCCATTTGCTAAATTAAATTCACTGGGATTAGAATAAGGGCAAAAAAGTTGACATGGAAAGGGTCTTTCTTCATGTGTATCTTTTAGATATGCCCAGTAACTATTCTTTGTTTTTAGAGTCTATTTTTTTTTATCTAGGAGCAAAATATTAAAGTAGAAATAAAATGCCTCTAGAATTTCTTAGTAGTGGAAAACTGCTGATTCTTTAGTGAAGACATTAGGAGCTCATCAACAAAATATTTTAGCCACGTTATCCTATTGTGAAGCCCACATTGGATAATTATCCCTCATTCTCAGATCTTCCAATCATTGTTTTAGTCCTCTATCCTTAACTGTGAGCAGATAATCATGATAACTGGACATTTGAAGAAAAGTATTAGCATGGAACATTAACAAGGAAAAAAACCACAACACTTTGTAGAAAACAGAGGCTATGCAACAAGAAGAAAACTTGATAATCACTAATATCCTCAGGGGGTGAGAATTAGTGCAAACATAAGACAAGCAAGAGTTCTTGGGAATCTATAATAATAAAAGGGTAATATGCTAATTAGACCAGACATCTTCCGGATGTCATTCCATATGTCCTTCCTGATGAAGCCGGGGTGGGGAGGAAACCAGCCTGGGTCCCAGATGCCTGCCAGCGGGCAGAGGAGGGAAGCCCAGGTCCCCGGTGCTGGAGGGAAGCTGGTGCCAGCAGCCAGGGGAAGGAAGGCCTACTCTTACACAAATTTTCATGCATCGGGCCTCTAGTTAAAAATATAGAAGCAGATTTAAGCAATAATAGATAGAAGCTACACTTTAGAAAATCTCCCAGAGAGTGTAGCAAAAAGACAAAGAATTGGCAGGTAAAGGAGAAAAGAATAAACTCTTATGTGGATATCCAGACAACTGGCACAAAGTTCAAGATTTGAATTAATAAATATATTAAAAATTAAAATGAAGATGAATGAGGCAATTATTAATTCCAGGGAAAATGTAAAGACACGGAAATCATAGTCTTTTCAATGGCATTTACCAAGTTATATAACTGTGAACATTAAGCAATGATTTAACTAAAATTGTGCTTTAACTATAGTGGAAGGGTAAGGAATAGGAAACAAATGCCTGTATGATGGGATGCAGAGAGGAAAGAAAACCATATCCTCAGCCTCAGTAAGATGTCAGTAGATGATGCCTAATATTGAAAAAAAAAACAAAAGTAGCCTAATAATGAAAAAATTTAAAAACCATGTATTTTTAGAAAAATGAATATAAATATCATATAGTCTTTAAAGTACTGTTTTTCATAATAAAGTTTCTATGATCTTGTAGGACAATTTAGCTTTTGAATTATGTGTATGAATAACTGATAAAAAGAAAAATTCCTTCATTTTGTTTTAGAATTTTCCTTTTAGAAGGAGTTTAATTAAGAGCCCATACATGCTTTAATTCATAAGTAGAACACATACTATATTATTGCATATAAAATGTCTTTTAATTTTGTATATTGTAAAATTCTATTAAATAAGCTATAAATTATTTTAAATCATTTCTTACTAATGTATTCTATAACTGTATGGGGCAAGGCATTCCGCCCCATTTGAAATAAATTTCAGAAAATGAGAGAATTTTTTAAAATTACTTAAGATCTCTCAGGAATTTTGATCAGAACATAACAAGATCAGAACATAACATTCCCAGTTCTCTGTCATCATTCCACAAAATCATGTTGAATTTTCACAAATACTTTAAAAATAATAAACAAACTAAATAATTTGTGAATACTGAAAAAGAAAAAAAGAAGCTACAATGTTGGCACTATTGTAAACTAGTTGTGCATATTTGACAAGGACTCATGAATTCCTTTTAGATATAAAAGTAGAGAAGTCACTTTTCTCCAAAGCTGTGGCAATCCACAACTCAATAAAGATCATCATTAATAGCTATAAACAGCAGGATGAGTGATAAGATCAAGTATGTAATCAGTGAATAATTATGGTTCAAGGCTAATTATAACATATCTATGAAATCAAGGAAGAGTAAAGAAAAGTAAACACACACAAACACACACACACACATCAAAACTTTATCCCAATTATTTTCCTCAGTGGGAATGATGAGTGACTATTTCTGTTTTTTATTGGAAAGGATCAATCCAAACCAGCTCACTCTTTTAGATCAGAATATTATTTAAATATAGTTTATATGAAGAACATTTTCTTTAACAAAATTATTGAAAGAACAGAAACAACCCAACTGATGTTGACTAAGTGATTGAGTGTTGACCTATGAACCAGGAGGTCATGGTTTGATTCCCAGTCACATGACCTGGTTGAAGGCTCCATACCCAGTAGGGGGTGTGCAGGAGGCCACTGATCAATTATTTCTATCTTTCTCTCCCTCTCCCTTCCTCTCTGAAATCAAAAATATATTTTTAAAAAAGAACAGAAACAAGTGAGTAGATACAAATTTGGCATGAGGTTCATCATTTGTAAAATTCAGATAATAGTATTCATTCCACAAAGCGATTGTGAAGGTTAAATGAAATGATGACACATGGGAGCAATAGGCATAGTGTTTCAAGCCATTTTAAAGGTAAACTCTAATTTTACTGCTCGGCTTAGCTCTCTATACTGTTCTATTTAGAAAAATACCTTAATAAACATATCGATATTTTTAAGTGATGGCAGGATCTTTAGGCACAATCTAAAAGAAAAAAAAACTGAAGAGGAAAAAAGAAAAAAAATTAATGATATAATAATCACATTAATAACATAGGAACATAATATATTAACAGGAACTTGTAATTTGTTGTGTGTGAGGATACAGACTGAAGTTTTAGGAGTCTTGGACAGGGAGGAGAGAGTGTATTAAGAAACAAGACAGTGAGAAATATCCTAAGAGGGGGAGAGAACACAGTTTAAAACAATCTTCTAATGATTACTTTCCCTTTTTCCTTTTCTATGTTGGGCATATTCCCTCCTCCCAAAACTTTTCTTTTTTTTTTTTTTTAATAAAAAGTTGGCTACTCACCCAACAGTCTTTTGTTTGTGCAGCTTTGGGAAATAAACAGGGGGTTAAGGATACAGACAAAGAAAGGTCACAGAAAGCAAGGCAGTGAATGGAGATTGGGACTGGCAGTGAGAGGTGTCTGGATCCTGCAAGTCGCTCCCATGCCCCCACCACCCCAAAAACACCTGGGAAATTGTGAAGGGTCCTGACTTTCCCAGTGTCTACAGAATAGGGAGCCGAGCACATTTGCTTGATTACTCTAGAAGGTTGGCAAATTTGGACTTCTCATTATTAACATCACCAGCTCTTTTTCCCTTTAGCTAAAATAACTAGAAACTTGGGTTACTATGACAGATGATAGCTATCAACAGCAGTTCCATAAACAAGAACACATAATAAGTAAATTTTGATGGTGTAGGGAGAAGAGATAAAAAAGTTTAAAATGTTTAATGTTTTATATAATTGCCTCACAAGTATCAGCTCAAGCAATTATCATAAAAATTCTGAAGCTATAGAATCTGTTTTTATTTTTAATGAGAAAAGTGGACTCAGATAGGCTAAGGAACTTGCCCAAAGGACCACAGTGAGCACAGGCTGTCCACTACAGTTCAAAAAAAAATCCCAAGATTCAGGGGAGAGGGGAGAAGACAAATTTGACCTACTTCAAATTTTGTCTGTACCTCTCCTGGACAGATAAATCAACTTAAAAATTGACTGTATACTTAGTATTATTGCAGCTGCTATTTAAAGATATTAATGAATGAAATTTGGTAATGCACAGATTTTTTTAAAAAAAATTTGCCCAAAATTAATGTATATTCTAAAAGAGGTTACACTTCAGCATGATTATTTTATCAATAGTTTTACAATGAGACACATTCTCTTCCATAATGGTTCTGTCTTTTTTTGTGTGACATTTTAATGAACAAAAGTAGATTATTTTAATAAGCTTAGTTCTATAAAAGGAAATCTTTAAGCCAAAATGAAATAAAAGCTAGGCTGTAAAAATATCATCATATTATTAAAGTACTGATGGAAGTATGGGGTCTAAACACAAATGAGGCAAGAATTTAATGTAATTTAAAAGCAAATATTCTGGGAGTGTCAAAAGAAATGAAACAGGAATGAAGCATTAAGGAGAAGAGACAACCACAGTTTATAAGTTATATGTTCATGATAAAAATATATGGGCTAATGCATTCAAAAATCTATGCATGAATGAGTGCCCACTATGTATCTCTGTATTATGTCTTTAAATTTTGGTTTTCTTATAATCACCTAATAGAAGCACAGTTTTGGCACCAAATTTCTATTTCCCAAGTATACAATTTTCCTCCTATTGGTGATTGTTGCTATTTACATGCCCAGTGTTGAAAAAGCCAACTTTTCATTGCTTCCTGGTTTTTAGTAATAAACAAATGAAAATTCATTGATTGAACACTGGTGGTGGAAATCTTACTGTTTTGTCAGCCTTCCCCTTAAATTTTATTTGAGATAATCTGATATTTTCTATTGAATTAATAGCTTTTTTCCCCTTACATGTCGGAATTGTGAAAAGTTTTCCTGTACATGTGAATTCAAGGTGCTGTTCTGAAAAAAAAAATCATGCCAAAAAATTACAAAACAATGGATGCAAAACCCTATACAACCAGAGCATCATATTAGCAACAATGTAGGATAAACACAGGCTGGAGTGAGCAGCAACTACAGGAGAAGCCTCTACACTTCTTCCTTTAGATTTGATTACCTGAAAACATTCTTCTTTGACAGTTTCATCTATAATCATTTTTACTCAAGTTCAAATGAAAGGAATTTTTAAGTTGATCTGTAAATATTTGAAAATTGCACTTTCATCAGACAACATGGCTGGGGTACAGTGATTAAACCATTTATTCTACCACTTACCACTCATATTGCTAAGCTATGTGTACCTTACCATTCTTATCCTATACTAGGGGCCCGGTGCACAAAAATTTGTGCACTTGGGTGGGTCCCTCAGCCCAGCCTGTGTCCTCTTGCAGTCTGGGACCCCTCGGGGGATGTTCACTTGCTGGCTTGCCTGGCCAGCCTGGGTGAGGGGCTGATGGCTGTTTGCAGGCTTGCCAAGCCCCACACTGGGGACCCTCACCCTATGAGGTGTGGCCAGCTTGGGTGGGGGACTGAGGGCTGTTTTCAAGTTGCCCACAGCTCCCATTGACCCAAGGTCCCAGCAAGGCTGGCTGGAATCAGGTTTCTGGGGTTTATGTATCTTCTATAATTGAAACTTTGTTGCCTTGAGTGGAGGCCTAGGCAGGCAACGAAGCCTCCTGTTTGCTTCCGCTCCGTGGCTTCTATAATTGAAACATTGTTGCCTTGAGCAGAGGCCTGGCCAGCCTAGGCAGGCAGTTTCAACTCCATCGCTGGTGCAACGGAAGCCTCCTGTTTGCTCTAGCTCCGTGGCTGCCCGCCGCCATCTTGGCTGGGTTAATTTGCATATAGCTGCTCTGATTGGCTGGTGGGTGTGGCTTAGGAATCTTGGAGTGATGGTTAATTTGCATATTACTCTTTTATTTGACTAGATAATAAAGAGGTAATATGCAAATTAACCTCTCATGCCCTCATAAGATGGCTGCCTATGTCCAGGCTGGCAGGGGGTTTAATGAGGGATGACTAAACAACTGAACAAGGAGGCTGCATGGGGCAACTAGGCTGGTGGGGGGAGGGGGGCCATGAGGGGCAACCAGACTGGCAGAGGGGGGCAGTTGGGGATGACCATGCTGGCGGGGGGGGGGGGACAGTAAGAGGCTACCAGGCCAGTGTGGGGGCAGTTAGAGGCAGAGGCAGTGAGGGATGATCAGGTCACCAAAGGGGGGCAGTTAGGGGTGACCAGTGAGGCAGGCAGGTGAGCGATTAGGAGCCAGTGGTCCAAGATTGTGAGAGGGATGTCCAACTGCCAGTTTAGGCTTCATCCTCAGCAGTCAGACATCTCCCAAGGGGTCCCGGATTGGAGAGAGTGCAGTCTGGGCTGAGGGGATTCCCTCCACCATGCATGAATTTCATGCACTGGACCTCTAGTAGATAAGTAAAGATAATGAGAGTACATATACTTATAGGTTTATTTGAGGTATAAATGGGCATCTGAATGGTCAAAATAGAACTTGACATATAGCAGCTCAATCAAGATTTGTTATTTATTGTTTCTGGTTTTCAACTTAGTATAATTTTTTATGTTGAATGTATTAATCAAAATATTTTTAACTGTAAGTTTTTGGCCAAGCTCTAAACACATAGAACTTTGTTTTCTCACTTAAGAAATCTGGAAATAGGCAATTTCCTCAGAGGATCAGCAATGTCAGGGTATTAGTCAATGTTTCTGGCATTATTTTGGTTTCTGTGCCCCCAACTCTTATTCATGATCACAAGATGCTACAGCAATATATGAGAGCATTCATAGCAAGGAGGAAGGGGACAAGCAAAAAAAAAATTAAAATGACTTCTTTTTCAAAGAAGTTTCTCTTTATGTTATTTTTTCCAAACTAGCTTGTATGCTCAACTGTAGGCTAATAAAGAATGAGATTCCTAAGATTGATAGAGGCTAGTAGGAATTTATTCCCTAGGCTTGGTGCTGGGGGACTGCTACCCAAATAATATTGTGGTTTTGTTTACAAGGCAGAAGAGTGGAAACACATTGACAAGACAAATGATAAGGTCATTTGAGTGTTTTGTTCCAAAGCTCCCCTGTGATAAAACTTGACTAACCATGTAGAACTGAATTATTACTGGTCTGTTAGTTCCTTGTTATTTCAATAAAGAACAAAAGAAGACCAGGACTTATTATTTGTTTTTTTGTTTGTTTGTTTTTTGGCTTCTGAATAAGAAAATAAAGGACAGGTATACACAATTATATAAGGAAATTTAGTGTATGTTGATATTCCAGTTTACCTCAGTGGTAGTTTATTTTCCCTGAATGATCCAGATTAATGCTTTCATTCCTAACTATATTCTATTTGTTTATACATAGTCACTCAACATAAGTACAAATAGATTTTTTGTTTGTTTTGTTTTTAAAATAAATTAGACAATAAATGATCCCTATCTATTATGAATTACATAAATAGGGTGTTTCAAAAAATTGTATACACATACTTCAAATAATTATAAAGGCAGTGTTTATTAAAATACATTTCATTTTCAAAATTGAGCTATCAGCTATTAAAGTGTGTATACATTTTTAGAGATACCCTATATAACTGAAAGGAAAAAGTTTTTTCCTGATTACGTAAGATATCTTATAATGCTCTCATTTTCAAAGTTCTGCATACAGCTTATTTCCAAGACAATTACTCAGCAGTGAATGTTAAATAGATGGACATGTATGCAAAATTGCATGTGAAAAAAATTGTATGTAAAACAAAAGAATGAAAAACCATACTCATTTCTAAATAATGCAAAGAGTAGATTTAAGGCTTTTGTTCTTTCAAAATTCAAGGAATTTGATTACTTTTCATTGAGAATATAGTCAAATATGAAAATATTTATTCACAAAATAAAAATAATTTGCTAGGTTTGCCTTTAGGTTTTGTATTTGGTTTATTTTTAGTCTGTTTTCCACCAGGCAGGAGTTCTACCTTAGTATTCTTTTACCCGCTGCTGCCTTTGGCATAATGCACACCAGAAATCTCCTAATTTGTTGTGAGTATTCCTTTACACCAATGGTTTCTAAGGTATCATAGCAGCTGGCAGTGATACAAATATTCATGAGAACATCATGGGATCATTAATTCATTTTATTCCCATTTGGCTGTTCCAGCCCCATGTAGCTAATATTATATAAAACAATTATGTTACTATATGAAACTGGTCCAAGGACACAAGAATACTGTGGTAAAGAATTGAAAGATATTTGAGATGTGTTAATACAGAAACAGAATTAAGTTCCTTTATGAGGGACTGATTTTCTGTTCTGAAAGCTTATAAATTAAGATGCATGATTTTATTCTCACAAAAGGTTTCACAAATGATTTCTGTAACATATGGGTTTTCAGCACTTTTGAGAAAACAATAACTGTGGTTTCTGTCCAAATAATATACTGACCAAACTCTTCTATGGACTAGGTAACCTGTAAGAAGCTACATAATTCACACATGAGAACATGTTGATAAGAAAAGGTACAGAGTAGACATTAGGCTATGGTTTCTTTTTAGGAGATATTTAGTTCAAAACACTGCTAAAAATTAAACTAAAACCCACAGATAAATACCTTTCAATCCAAGCCTTCATTTCTGATGAGAGAATAGAAAAAAAAAATATGGCCATCAGCCCTGGAAGGTGTGGTGACTATAATCAGACTGTGATCTGTGGTGTCCTAGCTTTAATTGGCCTCCTGGGGTATATAGAATGCTGTGAGTTTGTCACACTTGTAGAGATCTTGGCACAAACTATTTACAGCTGTTTGGAGCCTTAACATACAATAGAAAGAGCCTGCTGGGCCTGGCATTTGCTGACACAGCCTTGGAGTCAATGGAAAAGTCTGGCTTCTCTTTTGAGGTCCTCATAGTGAAGGATTTGCAGACTGTAAAGTATACAAAAACCTAAGAATCGACCTCAGCACAGCCAAAGCTCTTCTCTGCAGGGCTCCAGGGAGTCTAGTACACTTTTTCTGCAAAGCCCTGGAACATTTTCACTTTCTCCACTTGAATAGGGTCCTCCACAAGAAAAGACTTTAGAATATTTGCCTATATTTACCTCGCAAATAGATTACGATAAGAAGACCCCGTAGTACAGCTGGAGGTTTGAATCCAATGGTCAGGCATGGATATTTGTTGTTTTGTATCCTCACAGTGTTTCGGTTTGCTTTTGTTTAGCTAATCTGAATTAGTTGCCAACTTTTAAAAGTCAAGACATTTCACTTTTTAAAAAAAAAAAAAAATCCAATTCATTTGGTTCTCTGGAAAAATCAGATCTGGCAACATGAAGTCTGAGTTCCCTCTTGACAACAGATGACTGGGCCAGGAAGCAGTTGCCCTCTTTGGACAGGACACGGGTCCCCTCTGAAAGGCCTCCTGCATTTACAGTCTCTGCCTGAAATTAGTGGCACTTGAATTAGCAACCACTATAAAAAAAAATATGTCTTTAAAATACAGGTTTCAAAAATAAAGAACAATAAGGAATGATATTTTAAACAACATAACCACCTCTTAATTTCCTTAAATAACTTTCCTTTCTTGCTTAAGAGATTTAAGGAAGTAAACCATTAGCTCAGCTGGTGTAGCTCAGTGGTTGAGCATCAACTTATGAATCAGGAAGTCAAGGTTTGATTCTGGTCAGAGCACATGCCAGGGTTGTGGACTGGATCCCCAGTAGGGGGCATGAAGGAGGCAGCCGATCAGTGATTTCCTCTCATCACTGGTGTTTCTATCTCTCTCTCTCCCTTTCCCTTCCTCTCTAAACTCAATAAAAATCTATTTAGAAAAATAAAAAATAAAGAAGTAAAACATTTTATATAAATTTAAGCTCCCTGTTGATCTGTCCCATCTCAATTCTTTTTCCAACTTCATAGATAAGCTACTGACTTTAGTCTTAAACATTTTCATGCATCCTTTTTTACTTCTATTATGAAACTGTTTATGCATTTTTTAAAATTGTACTCTTTAAAAAATTTTAAAGTTTTATATATGTATCCCTCTGTACCTTGCCTCACCCTCTCAAATTTACATTGTTAAGATTTATTCAAGCTGAAATATATAACTATAGTTAATTCATTTAAATAGATCTATAATCTTCTGAAATTTATTTTGTAATCTATTTTGTAACTATACTTCAGTTTACTTATCCATTTTTCTATTGCTGAAAATGTGTCCTTTGCAATTTTTCACCATTCCAGACAATGCTGCTTTGAAAATTCCTGTGCACACATGGGCATGTGTACAAGAGTTTCTTCATGATGTACCTATCAATGAATTGCTGGGCCATGAGGTATACTTATTCTCAGTTTTTCAGATATTGCCAAATTTCTCTCTAACATTATTTTATATAATTTACCCTCCTATCAACAGCATGTGAGACTTCTTGATATTCTTTTTCCATGCTAATACTTGTTACTTTTTCTTTTCTTTTTTGATAATTTACTGGAAGTAAATTATGATTTGTTATTGTTTTAATTGCATTTTCTTGATTACTAGTGAGAGTGAACTGCTTTTTGTAAATTTATTGGCCTTCCAAGTTATTGAGATTTACTTGGTTGTTGTGTTTTTGAAATCTTGGTTACAACACGTTTCTTCTTACACTTAAGGCCACCATTTGCAAGACTTAATATTTGAGCCACATTCATCTCACAGATTATTCTGTCTGACCACTGATGCAGCCCCACCCATTCTCCCACTCACATCACTCCTGTTTACTACATTCAACTCATTGTCAACTAGATATCAGTATGAGAAGCCAAGCTCACCAGGACAGCTGTTAATACACTGATACTAATCCAGTGATGTCAGTGGTTACGTTGGCATTGTTCTACCTTCACACTGACCTGAAAATCTCATTTTTCCTCTCTTTGTAAAAATTTGCCTAAAATCCTAAGTTTTCTATTTTTGCTCCTTTAACTGTCATTCTAAATTAAGAATTGGCATTTATTTTATTAACAACAGTAACTTATTTTTTCTGTTTATTGTTTCTCATAGGATTTGAATTTTTTTAAATATATTTTTATTGGTTTAGAGAAGAAGAGAGAGGGAGAGAGAGAAAAACATCAATGATGAGAGAGACTCATTGATCAGCTGGCTTCTGTATGCCACCTCACTGGGGATGGAGCCCACAACCCAAGCACATGCCCTGATAAGGAATCGACCTGTGACCTCCTGGTTTATAGGTTGGTCGATATTCAATCATTAAGCCACACTGGGCGGGCAAGATTTCATTTTTAAAGATGAAGGGTAAGATAAATACATAGCAGCCATGGCACTGTCTATGTGACTTTTCTTTTCCAGCTACTTCACTTCAATACTTGAGTCAGTTTCTGTTTCTTTCTTTAATAAAGTTAGAGGGGAAAAAAGGAATATACTAAATATGTCACTAAGAATTAGTTTCTCAGATAAAATTTTCTTGCAGCATCAGAAGGGCAGCTCTCTGCCCTGCTGCCCATATGTTAGGCCAGTGAATAACAGACTATTATAGTAAGCTGGAGTTCACTGGATCTGGACACGATCTGCCAGCTATGAGGCAATGTTTAGGTTAAAAGATCTGTCTCAGAGACCGGGAATGCTGAAACATGGGTAAAGAAAATAAATGTCGTGAGGGACATTCACTTACAGAGAGCATATTTGTCCCATATGAATACCTTGCTAGCCTAGAATAATCCAGAGATTTAACCTCTGAGGCTGCAGCTAAAGCAGAGTAATGGAAGTGATGGCAATAAAAGGGAGAAGGGAGAGGATGTCCGGGATGCTCATGAGATTATGATATTTTGTTTTCTGAGAGAAGTCCCCAAGTAAGAAATCACACAGTGAATATATTCAACATTTTGTCAGTAGCTACTATATGCCAGATACAGTGCTAGACAATAGGAATGTAGTAATGATGAAGACAGGAACAAACAGTATGATAGGAAAGAAACACACTCAAAACAAAATGTGCTATATTAGTGGCTTATACCATACAGAGGCCTGGTGCATGAATTCATGTACTGGTGGGGTCCCTCAGCCTGGCCTGTGAGGATAGGGCCAAAACTGCTCTCTGATATCCCCTGAGGGTTCCAAATTATGAGAGGGTGTTTCTCGGGTGATGCACCCCAGAATTGGGCTCCCTCCTCTTTGGTTTCTGGTGCATTACCCGAGAACTGCAGCAGCCAAGTCACTGCAGCTCAGCAGCTCGTGCTTTCAGCGTCTGTCCCCTGGTGGTCAGTGTGCATCATAGCTACTGGACAGATCATCTGCCCACCTGGTGGTCATTGCATGTCATAGGTACCAGTTGTATGGTCGGATGGTCGCTTAGGTTTTTATATATATAGACTAGAGGCCCAGTGCACAAAAATTTGTGCACTTGGGGGGTCCCTCAGCCCAGCCTGTGCCCTCTCACAGTCTGGGACCCCTCAGGGGATGTCCACCTGCTGGCTTAGGCCCACTCCCTGGGCGATTGGACCTAAGCTGGCAGTCAGACATCCTTCTGGCAGCCTGGGAGCCCTCGGGGAATGTCCACCTGCCAGCAGGGAGCAGGCCTAAGCTGCAGTTGGATATCCTTAGTGCTGCTGAGGAGGCAGGAGAGGCTCCCACTACCACCGCTGTACTGGCAGCTGTTAGCCTGGCTTGTGGCTGAGCAGAGTTCCCCCTGTGGGAGTGCAGTGACCACCAGGGGCAGCTCCTGCATTGAGCATCTGCCCCCTAGAGGTCAGTGTGTATCATAGTGACCAGTCATTCCCAGTGGTTCTACTGTTAGGGCCAATTTGCATATATATAGGATTTATTATATAGGATAGTGGTCACACAAAGGAATAAGTAACTTTTTATTAAGTATCAAGGAAGACATCACAGATGAGAAGTGCCTGAACTATAAGTGGCAGACACTGATGACTGCTGCTGACTTAGTTGAGTTCTCCCAAAAGCAGACCTCAAGACAATGATTTGATGAGATCCCAGAAAGTACTGGATAAGTGAGATGCTAAAGGATGGAAAGTCATTGACATGCATGACTACCACTGTGAGCAACCAGGGCTCCATCCTACTGGTGACCTTCTGGAAGATAGTATAGGAGAAATTATAGAAGAGTATCTATGACTTAGGATTAGATGAGGGTTTCTTATGTAAAATTCAAAAAGTACAAATCTGGTGAATCTACTGACAATTTTTACATTAAAATGGAAATATATTCTTTATAAAAGATACCAGAGGTGAAAAATGAGCCAAAGCCATTTGTCAACCAAAGATTTAGTATCCAGAATATATGAAGATTCCTTCTAAATCAACAAGAAAATAAAAAGCAAATTGCATTAGCTTCAAGCTCTAAAACTGCTAGACCTTCCCCTGCCAGTTATATTTAATTTTAAAAATATATATTTTTATTGATTTAGATAGGGAGAAGGAGAGAGATATGGAAACATCGATGAGAGAGAGACACCAGTCAGCTACCTCCTGCACACCACCTACTGAAAATTGAGCCCATAACCCAGGCATGTGCCTTGACCAGGAATCAAACCAGTGACCTCTTAGTGCATGGGTCAGTGCTCAACCAGTGAGCCACACCAACTGGGCTATATTTAATTTTTAAGGGGTTCCCCAAAATATCAACTAACATTGTAATGAAATACTGATTTTAAAAAGAGTATTAAGAACTATAATTCTGACAAAGTAATAAAGCATATCATTTAACAAGTACTTATAATCCTTGATCAAGAGGTTTACGATTCTGTCTTAAAGATATGGCAGTATAATTGAGGAATCAAGGCATGGGCACATTAAAAATAACTACTGCAATTAAAAATGAAAAAAAAAATGAGAAGTAGTCATTTAACAAATATTTATTTAGAAGCCCGATGCACAAATTCATGCACCAGTGGGGTCCCTTGGCCTGTGGGATCGGGCTGAAATCGGCTCTCCGACATCCCCTAAGGGGTTCCTGGATTGCGAGAGGGTGCAGGCCAGGCTGAGGGATCCCACAAATGCAGTGTCAGAGCCGGGAGGGATGTAGGAGGTTGGTCAGCTGGGGAGGGACCATGGGAGGGCTCCAGGGCATGTCTGGCCAATCTTGCTCAGTACCGATCTGCCGTAGCCCAGCAGCAGGCTAACCCACCGTTCGGAGTGTCTTCCCCGTAGTGGTCAGTGCATGTCATTAGTGACTGGTCGACCAGTTGACTTTCTGCCCCCCTGGTGGTCAGTGCACATCATAGCAAGCGGTTGAACGGCCTTAGCATATCATTAGTATATTACGCTTTGATTGGTTTAACAGATGACCAGACAACTGGGCAGTTAGCATATTAGGCTTTTATTATATAGGATTATGAACTCTGTGCCAGGCACTGCACTAGGCACTCAGTATAAAGCAGATATGATCAGCCTTTATGGAGCCTATACTCCAACATTGAAAGAAAAGTAAATAAGTGATTAAGTGGAATCATTAAAAGTTGTTAAGAGTTCTGTAAAAACAACTGTCAGGTTGCTAAAACAGAAATTAAAGAGGAAACCTCTTTTAGATTGGGCCATGAGCACAGGTCGGTTTGAGAACGTGACACGCCTAAAAGGAGAAGACAATCAGTCAGAACAAAGGAGAAAGAAAATATGTTTTGGGAAGACATGTAAAGACCTGATGTGGGAAACAGCTTGGCCCTCTTGAGTAATAGAAAGGAAGCCAGTGTGGGTAAATACAGTAAATAGCCAGAGACCTCAGATAAGGCAAAAGACCCTTGGTATAGTCTGCTGGCAAATGGAGGCGTAGAATATGCTATATTACATCTCTTTCTTAACGATTGAAGTGATGGAATTAGAAAACTGACCTAGGCTCTTCAAACATAGCAGTAAAAGTAGTACAAGATCTAACTATGACATTCCAAGATAATTTTACATAAAAATTTTAATAAAGAGAAAAACTGGTGTTGTTTTATAAAGTTTTCATATCCCAGTCTCTGTCCAAAAATAAAGAGAAGTATATAGCCTTGCTGATTTGTGGGTTTTAAGTTAGAAAATGACAAAAGCCCACCTCTCAGTGTCCCAGATAAGAAACATTGTAATTGGATATCAACACTAATATTCATGTGGGTTACAAAAGAATGGGTAAGGCTGTACTCCACCCCACCTTTGGAAGAAGTCACCAACCACATTCACGGACCCTTACCATAAGTGAATCTTATTTTATCTTTCCATCTAAAGATGGGGGAGGGGCAGGATAGGAATAGCAATTGCCACTATCCAGATTTCTAAAATAACGAAATCTTACCAGCTGAAGTCTGAGGAACTATGTGAGTAAAGTTTTGTTATTACTTAATATTAACTTGGATAAAAAATAATAAAGGGAATTTTGGTGAAAATCTCTTGGCTGACTTCTTTCTCTTGGAGTTTGAATCTCCATTTCACTTGTTAATGAAAGAACCAATCAATTAGGGCTTGACAAAGAGGAGGTGGACAGGGGCCTGATTATATCTGCCCTTGAAATCAATGGCATGGAGATTGGATTTTTATCTAAATGCAATGGAAAGCCATTGAAAATTCTTAGCTTAGAAAATAATTTGGTTCATGTTTTAAGAAACTATATGTTTTAAGAAGTAACACAGGCAATAAATTCGAAATGGGGAGATTAGTGTGTGTTGATCAGAGTTGGGGGAAGTACTTCCCAGTGGTTTTAAAACTGGGACTTTAAAAATCTGGGTGAGCCCTAACCAGTTTGGCTCAGTGGATAGAGCATTGGTCTGCAGACTGAAAGGTCCCAGGTTCGATTCTGTTCAAGGGTATATATTTTGGTTGCAGGCACATCCGCAGTAGGGGGTGTGCAGGAGGCAGCTGATCGATGTTTCTCTCTCATCGATGTTTCTAACTATCTCTCTCCCTTCCTCTCTGTAAAAGATCAATAAAATATATTTTTTTTAAAAATCTGGGTAAAATTA
Source organism: Murina feae (assembly GCA_004026665.1). Taxonomy (NCBI): domain Eukaryota; kingdom Metazoa; phylum Chordata; class Mammalia; order Chiroptera; family Vespertilionidae; genus Murina; species Murina feae. The sequence goes on from PVJC01032474.1 coordinate 18,536, forward strand.
GATAAGCCTGGGAGAGAAAAAGCAAGAGTACGTGCAAAAAAATGAGAAAAGGTTCTGAAGTGGGTTGGGATGGGAGAAAATAGGGTACATACCCATCTGACTCAGGTTACTAAGTTCTAATCAAATTATAATGTACTTTGCGCATCAGATTTAGGAAAACTGAGGTAATAGGAAACTCCACAAATGTCATATGCATGATATAATGGAACTAAAGCTTCAGAAACATGAATTTGGCGGAAATGTGATGGGAGGATCCATTTGAAAGTGGACAAGAAAGTAAAAAACTAAATAAGAAAAGAGCAACAAAATAAAGTCTGAAGTAAGATATACATTTCCTTTTTAAAAACTTTGATAAGGTTGGCAACAGCAGTGCCATTCTTTGATTAGCAGGCCAGGGAGAAACAGAGCAAGAACCAGATAAATGCAGCTGAAGCTTGGACAAGTTGTAGGACAGGTCTCAACAGAAGGTGACAAGAATAAAAAATCACAGTGAACATTCAACTTGGGTGTAGGTATGACTCAGTTGTATTCTGTGAATCTAATATGTAAGGTGAGGTACGGTGTGTGGTGTCATGTACTAGTATGTATGTTGATACAATCATTAGTCAGTGTTGTTAGTGTCAGGTAAGTGGTCGAAAGGCTGTGGGAAGAAAGGGGAGGCACCCAGAAGAAGGGGAACTGGCGGGCTAGGTTGTTCATTAAAATCCATGGTGGAAATTAAGGAGTAAGCCATAATAAAAGTATCCAAGGTTGCATTTTGGATATTTTAACTTCAGGTAAGTAAAATACTAATTAAATATTCCAGTCTTTGAGACAAAGTGGTACCTAACACATTGCAAGCCTTGGTTAAGGTGGTCTCAGGGCCTGGACTGATCTGAGACTGCTCACTAGAGGGAAGGAATGTGGTATAAGGCAAAAGAGCCCAGGCCGGTGTGGCTCAATGGTTGAGCATAGTTCTATAAACCAGGAGGTCACAGTTCGATTCCGGGCAGGACACATGCATGGATTGCTGGCTCAGTTCCCAGTGTGAGGCATGCAGGAGGTAGCCGATCAATGATTCTCTCTCATATCTTTGATGTTTATAAAAGTTGTTACCTTGAAGGACTATTATAAGAATTGATATACCTGTTCATTTCCTTAGTACTCTAAGATAAAGAAGTCATAAGAATAAATGACAGGGATGCAAGGATGGTACAATATCCGCAAATCCATAAATGTGATACACCACATAAACAAATTAAGAGATAAAAACCACTTAATCATATCAATTGATGCAGAAAAAGCATTTGACAAAATCCAGCACCCGTTTTTGATAAAAACTCTCAGCAAGATAGGAATAGAAGGATCTTACCTCAACATAATAAAAGCTATTTA
>PVJC01032475.1:0-19910 GCA_004026665.1 Murina feae
CGCGCCTCCGTACCTCTGTACTTTGCTTCCGCTGCTGCTCTGAGTCTCAGACTCTTCTCTGGTTGTAGGATTTTCACTCAGCCAGCCGTCCTGTGGGTGCGAGTGGTGTCCGTGTGTTCTTCTCGTGGTTTTTCTGAAATAGTTGTTCACAGCTGCATATACGGTGTCTACCCTATGCCGCCATCTTGTTTCTCCCTGGCCCCTGTTTAAAAAGTTTGAGGACCCTTGGTATGGAACCCCTGTGAAAGGGTCATTCCACCCGCCAAGGGGGTCGCGACCAACAGGTTGAGAACCGCTGCCGCGGAGCCGCAGCCCAGCACCGAGGCCTTTTATCTGAGGAACTAGGTCTACAGGGCAGCAATATTTTCCAGAATCTTGAGGTTAAGGGCACTTTTTCTAGAAGGCTCCCCTCTACGTACAAGTATGCAAGTGAGTGAGGTGCTAATGAAGTCTTTGGCCACAATGAAAACATCCCCATGCTTATTCTGCCTTTGGCAGGCCAGAAATCAGGTGTGGTTGTAAACCTTTTGGTAGGTAGGGAAGTTGAAGGAGATCCAACTTTCTCCTGGAAACACTTACACCTTATCACCCATACATGTCACAATTCTCAATTATTACCATTTGAGTGTTCATGATCTTTCATCTCTTCTTTTTTTTAAAAAAATGCATTTTTATTGATTTCAGAGATGAAGGGAGAGGGAGAGATAGAAACATCAATGATGAGAGAGAATCACTGATTAGTGCCTTCTGCATGTCCCACACTGGGGATCCAACCCCCAACCTGGTCATGTGCCCTGACTGGGAATCAAACTGTGACCTCCTGGTTCATAGGTCAAGGCTCAACCACTGAGCCACACTGGCCAGACTCATCTCCTCTTGTTAAAGAAAAAGCACTCTAGCATGTTTGGTCAGCTCCTTCATTTGTATTGAATAGGAGAGTAGACATAATGAAGGGACAAGAAAAAAAATCATTCTACAGCATTATTACCTTAAGGGCCTTATATAGTGGGTAATTGAGAGGCTGGAATGAACAGAAGTTACATGGGCTAGACTTTCATGTCAAGGCAAACTGAGCATACTACCTGAGAAATTCCCTGGGAAATAGGTAAAGGAGGAAAACTGGGTTCTGTGTGAACAAGTAAGAGAAACAGTAAATTACGGCTTATTGTCATCATTGTGACCTCATGTATACCTCAGACTGATGAAGCCTGGGAAATGATGTACACTTCAAATAATCATTGAAATACAAGATGAGCACATAATATATAAAATATTTAAACTATGAAGCAGTTGTATACTCATGTTCATAGAAGCATTATTAACAAGAGCCAAAAAGAAGAAACAACTTGCCCTAACCAGTTTGGCTCAGTAGATAGAGCGTCGGCCTGTGGACCGAAAGGTCCCAGGTTCAATTCCAGTCAAGGGCATGTACCTTGGTTATGGGCACATCCCCAGTGGGAGGTGTGCAGGAGGCAGCTGATCAATGTTTCTCTCTCATCGATGTTTCTAACTCTCTATCTCTCTCCCTTGCTCTCTGTAAAAAATCAGTAAAATATATTAAAAAAAAATAAGAAACAACTCTAGTGTTCCTTGACAGATAAATGGATAAACAAAATGTGTGTATATACACACAGTGGGATATTGTTCAGCTTTAAAGAGAACAGGAAGTCTGACACCTGCTACAACATGGATGAACCCAGAAAATTTTATGCTAAATGACATAAGTCTGCTACAAAAGGACAAATACTGTATGATTCCACTTCTATGAGATACCTAGTTAAATTTCAAAGAGACAAAAAGTAGAATGGTGGTTTTCAAGAATAGGGGAAGGAGGAAAGGTTGGAAAGTTAGTGTTTGATGGGTATAGACTTTTCAGTTTTGTGGGTGGATGGTGGTGATGGTTGCACAGCAGTGTAAATGTACTTAAAACCACTGAACGGTACATTTAAGCATGGTTAAAATGGTAAATTTTATGTTACGTGTATTTTACCACAATTAAAACAAAGTAATTAAGCAAGCTTCATGGGAATGGCCCAGTATACACTCAAATCCTCTATATAATAAAAGGCTAATATGCAAATTGTCCCCTCAGGAGTTTGAATGACCTGGAGTTCCACTGCTCGCTATTGCGTGCGCTGACCACCAGGGGTAGCACGGAACAAAGGAAGGCCCTGGCTGGCAGCCAGAAGGCCCTGATTGGCCCTGATGGCCAGCCAGGTCTAGGGACGCTACCTGTGCACAAATTTTGTGCACTGGGCTTCTAGTATATAATAAAAGGCTAATATGCAAATTATTTCCTTGACCTGGGAGTTCTACCAGGTGGAGGGGCTGGCCACCCAGCTGCCTGCAGCCCCTCCCCTTGGCCAGCCCCGCCTTCAATTGCCCCCACCCCCAGATTGGGGGTGGGGCTGACTGGCCAACATCCTGCATCCCCTCCCCTCAGCTGGCCAGGCCCAGTTGGCCCCGATTGGGGTGAGCTGGCCAGACCCCACCCATGCATGACTTCATGCACCAGGCCTCTAGTCATGTAAGATTTCTTTAGTGAAATAAAAGTGAAAAACTTAAGAAATGTGCAAAACATCAAGAAAATGACAAAAACACTAGAGGCCTGGTGCACAAAAATGTGTGCACTGCGGGGGAGGGGGTGTGTCCCTCCGCCGGGCCTGTGCCCTCTAGCAGTTTGGGACCTCTTGGGGGATGTCCACCTGATGGCTTGGGCCCACTCCCTGGGGAATTGGGCCCAAGCAGGCAGTCAGACTTCCCTCTGGCAGCCCGGTAGCCCTCAGGAGATATCCACTTGCTAGCAAGGAGCAGGCCTAAGCTGCAGTCAGACATCCTTAGCACTGCTGAAGAGGCAGGAGAGGCTCCCACCACCACCACTGTACTGGCAGCCATCAGCCTGGCTTGTGGCTAAGCAGAACTTCCCCTGTGGGAGCACACTAACCACCTGGGGGCAGCTCCTGCGTTTAGCATCTGCCTGCTGGTGGTTAGTGTGTGTCATAGTGACCAGTCATTCCCAGTGGTTCTGCTGTTAGGGTCAATTTGCATATTACCCTTTTATTATATAGGAGGATAGAGGTCTGGTACATGGGTGGGGCCTGGCTGGTTTGCCCTCAAGGATGTCCCGGATAAGGGTGGAGGTCCCAGTTGGAGTGCTTGGCCAGCCTGGGTGAGGGGCTAAGGGCCATTTTCAGGCTGGCCACACCCCTTTCAGGGAGGAGGTCCTGCTGGGTGCCTGGCCAGCCTGGGTGAGGGGCTGAGGGCCGTTTTCAGGCTGGCCACACTCCCATCAGGGTGGGGGTCCTTCTGGAGTGCCTGGCCAGTCTGGATGAGGGGCTGATGGCTGCTTGCATGCTGGCCAAGCCCCCCAGCAGGGACCCTCACCCCATGAGGGTGTGGCCAGCCTGGGTGAGGGGCTGATGGTTGTTTTCAGGCTGACTAAGGCTTCCAGCTACCCAAGCTCCCAGTGAGGCTGGCTGGAAGCAGCTATCTGGGATTTAGTTATCTTCTATAATTGAAACTTGGTTGCCTTGAGTGGAGACCACAGCCAGCCAGGGCAGGCGGGAAGTTTGGCTTCCTCCATCGCTGGGGTAACCAAGCCTCCTGCTTGCTTCAGCTCCGTGACTGCCAGCCGCCATCTTGGTTGGTTTAATTTGCATATAGTTGCTCAGATTGGCTGGTGGGCATGGCTTGGGCATAGCAGATGTGTGGTCAATTTTCATGTTTCTCTTTTATTAGATTAGATTAAGAAAACTACGAAACTTTGCTGAGGGACAAAAAGTATTCGAAGGCTAAAAGTTTTACCTAATTTATCTGTATATTGCACATAATTACAAATACATTTGCTGTTGTAATTTTGGTTAACTTACTAAAATGATCTGAATATCTAGTTACATTTTGAAAAGGAGAATAAGAAAGAGTGGCTTAACCAAAAAGACATAATTAAATTTAGCACAAAACTACAAAAAAAAATATGAATGTGGCTTTGAATTAGGAATAATCATTAGAACAGAATACAAATTCCAGAAACTTGCCCATTAGTACATAAGAATGTATCTTCCAGTACAGATAATGCTTCAAATCAGTGGCATGAAGAGGAATTACCCAATAATCCTCTTGCACCAACTGTCTCACCACTTAGTTTTAAAAAATTGGAAAACCAATCCCTACCTCACATTATGAACTACATAGTTCCCAGATGGGGGTTGAAGATAAAAATTTATAATAAGTGAATCATATAAATACTGGAGTAAATATAGCTAAGTAATTGCATAGTTTCAGGTTGGAGGAAATTTTGAAATGTGACACTAATGAAGAGACCAGAATGAAAAAGCTCATTGAATCCTGACAGTTGAAATGCATCATGAACCAATTTACAAAGCAAGCAATATTCCCAACTAGTTGAATGTTTAACTAGAAAGATTATTTCTCCTTCCTTGTTTATGACACAGTGTTTGACAATAAAGCATTGATTAAATTCATATTCTATATCTATATTAAAAAATCACTTATTCCATCAGGTACACAGTGCCTGACAAGCAAAATGTGTTCAGAATGTACTGAGTAGGTAGGTGAAAAAATAAAAAACGTTGATATGGAAAATACACTGTCTTGGGCAGAAAAAATAAATTATAATACCATGTATAGACTCTGAGCCCCTTGGAAGGAGATAACAGAGCTATATTGGTTCTCACTGTATTACGGAATTATGGGTGTTTACTCTTTTTTTTTCTATTTTTAATTTTTCTACAGGTTGCATATTTGTGCTGTAATACTAAAACTTTTAAATTTGATTTTTAAATTTGGGTGTAACTCATTACAGAAAAAAAGAAATAAAAATTTTGAATTCACATATACTACGGGAATTCAAATACTACTCAGTTTGTATCTGATAAATAGATGGCATCATACTTCATATTTCTGAAAGTGGATTAAACATTTCTGTAGAAATAATTAAAGATGGATGGAATTATTCACCTGGAAGTATGCATTAATTGCTGTTTCTATATAAAGTGATACTTTAATAATTTACCATTTGTGTAAAAGCAAAAATGAAAAGATCCCTACAGGTATCATCCACACTTCTAAACATGATTACTATCAGAATAAAGCTGTTAGTGAAATGTTAGAAGCTGAAAGTCTTCATAGCCTAATATTTATTACTAGAGGCCTGGTGTATGAAATTTGTGCACTGGGGGGTGGTGCCCCTTAGCCCAGGCTGCACCCTCTCCAATCTGGGATTCCTCGGGGGATGTCCAGCTGCCGGTTTAAGCCCAATCCCTATGGAACAGTCGGACATCTCTCTCACAATCTGGGACTGCTGCCTGCCTGCCAGCCGGGTCTCCCCCAACTGCCCTCCCCTGCCAGCCTGGTTGCCCTAACTGCCATCCCCTGCAGGCATGGTCCCTCCCTACTCCCCTCCCTCCCCTGCAGGCCGGGTCTCCCCCAACTGCCCTCCTCTGCTGGCCTTCTCACCCCTAACTGCCCTCCCTTGCTGGCCTGATTGCCCACAACTGCCCTCCACTGTTGGCCATATTGTGGCTGTGGGTGCCACCATCTTTGAGGGCTGGGCAGTCAATTAGCATATTCCCTCCTTACTGACGGTGGACGCCACTATCTTTTCGATGGCATGAGGGTCAATTAGCATATTTCCTCTTTATTAGATAGGATAAGCAAAAGGTTAAGTAATGATAATAAAATCAATAGTCCCTAAGTAAAGTTGTTTAAATTTACCAGATTTTTAAATAGAATAATATGGGTTTTAAGCTGAACTTACCTTAAACTGACCTAAGTTTTTAATTAGTTTTTTAAAGAAATTAAACATTAACTCTTAAACATTTGGATAATAAAAGGCCTTAGCTATCGGTAGCATAACTAATACTTACTTGAACAAAAAATGCTTAGCATATTATAATGTATTGACAGCACACGAATAGGAACTTTTTTGATAAATTGTATCTCTTTTGTAAAAAATCCCCTTCTTTTAGCCCCTGAAACACAATACAAACATGTCTATTAGAAATGCTTCTGATGCAGAAACCATTGAAATTTATTTTGATATTATAAAACAAAATGCATGGTTAGTGATGACACACTGTTAGTGAAATGTCACCTTGCATCACTTGAGGTCAGAAGTCAGACCTTCAAGGTGTCCAGCAATCTTTAAGTTCAACTTGCTGACATTGTGTAACATAGCACTAAAGTGTAGTTTTTTACATACCAATACTACATGCAGGTACTTAACATCTTATATAGTGGATCCTCATCATTTGGATTCTAATTTGCCTACTTGCTTAAGTTTACTTGTAATTCTAAAATCAGTACATGAGGTGCTTTTGTGGTCATTGGCAGGCACACATAGAGCGGCTGGAAATTTGAGTGCAGCATGTGCATGTCCCCAGCTGAGGCTGAACCAGGTGACAGCCTGCCTTCCCAAATTCTAAACAAGTACCCTTTTTGTGATCTGTATAGTGAGATATTTTTTAAATTTCTGTGCTTCCTGTTGGTGGTCTCAGTTTTTGAAATTGGCCCCAAGCTGCCTAGAGTTCCTAAAAGCAAGAAGACTAAGGTGTGCCTTATAGAAAAACTAGGGGTCTAGTGCATGAAGATTTGTGCATGGGGGGAGGGTCCCTCAGTCCAACATGCACCCTCTCCAATCTGGGAACCCTTAGGGGAGCCCTCTCCAATCGGGAGCTTCTGTCTGTCATTGTAATCATATGAGCAAATTGTCTGAGACCCCCAAACCAGTTTACTCACAGAATAATAGAGGCATTTTTTTTCCCTTTGCTTCATTGGTGGAGATTTCCTGGAAGTTTTAGGATATCTTCCTTTTAATTATTCCTAGACACTCTGATTTTACTTACGTTTCTCACCTTTGCTTTCCTTCCATCCCCACCACAACAGTAACTTGCTCCAGACTCACTTTGCTCTAGTGTCTAGGAGATCCATCTGCCACCAGAACTACGATTCTCAGCATTCCTGGTGCTCACTGTGCTCAGGGCTTCTGTTCCCGGTCCTGGGGCTGCCATCAGAACTATTTTTCCCAGAATTCCTGGTGCTCCCCACGCTGGAAGTGACCAGGGGAACCACGGCCCCCCAAGCCTCCGACTCCCCTGCTCTGCTCTGCTCCCAAGGACCAAGGGAGCCGCATTCCCCCAAGGGAGCAACCGAGGGAGCCACGTCCCCTCAAGCTGCTGGCTCTCCCACTTCTACTCTTCCCCAGTGCCTATGTATGCAAATTAACCCGCCAACAAAGATGGGTTAATTTGCATATTCACTCCTGATTGGCTTGTGAGTGTACAAAGCGACAGTCAATTTACATGTTTCTCTTTTATTATATAGGATTGTGTTAGCTAAGCTGCCTTCAGGTGTGAATTATAGTGTTAATTGACCATAAGTCCAATGTTAATGGATCAACAATATATATTAAACAGAAACACACATAAAGCAATTTGATGGAAAGGCACACAGGAACTTAACCCTGCAATTCCCCTAGAAACTATGGCTCACTATTTTCCAATTCAGTGCTCACCGTGATTTACTTAATTTTTTTAATTTTGAAATATCTTTTGTTATTGTATTCAGTTTTTAGTTAAAAATTTTTTTTTATTGTTTCAGAGAATGGCTGCACCAATTTAAATTCCCACCAATAGTGCAGAGATAAGGGTTCCCTATATTCCACATCCTTGCAAACAGTTGTTTTTTCTTGTCTTTTTTATACTAACCATTCTAACAGTTGTGAGGTGATATCTCATTGTGGTTTTGATTTGCATTTCTCTGATGATTAGTGGTATTGAGAACCTTTTCATTTACCTGTTGGTCATTTTTTTTTTTTTAATTCTTACCAAGAACATGCTGAAAGAGAGACACACACACATTGATATGAGAAACATCGTCAGTTGCCTTCTGTGTGTCCTGACCAGGGATGGGACCAGCAACCTAGGTATGTGTGCTCTGATCAGGAATTGAACAGCCAACTTTTTGCTGCACGTAATGATGCTCAACCAGCTGAGTTACTCCAGCCAGGCACCTGTTGGCCATCTTTATGTTTTCTTTGGGAAAATGTCCATTTAGATCTTCTGTCTATTTTAAAATCAGATTATGATTTATTTAATGGCTATTGAGTTATATATGAGCTCTTTATATATTTTGGATATTCATCTCTATCAGAAATACGATTTATAAATATTTTCTCCATTCAGTAGGCTACCTTTTCATTTTGTTGCTGGTTTCCTTTGCTATGCAGAATATTTTTAGTTTGATGTAGTCCCACTTGTTTATTTTTGTTTCTGTTGCCTTTGTTTTTGGTGTTAGAGTAAAAAAATTCATCACCAAGACAGATGTCAAGGAACTTACCACCTATGTTTTCTTCTAGAAATTTTATGGTTTCAGGTCTTGAATTCAAGGCTTTAATCCACTTTGAGTTAACTTTTATGTATGGTGTAAGATAGTAGTACAGTTTCATTCTTTTGCATGAGGCTGTTTAGTTTTCCCAACAGTATTTATGGACAAGACTGTCCTTTCCTCATGGTATATTAATGGTTCCTTTGTTATAAACTAACTAGAGGCCTGGTTCAAGAAATTCGTGCATGGAATGAGGGTGGGGGTGGTGGTGGTGTCCCTCAGACCAACCTGCACCCTTTCCAATCTGAGACCCCTTGAGGGATGTCCGACTGCCCGTTCAGCCGCAATCCCACCGGTGGGATCAGGCCTAAATGGGCAGTTGGACATCCCTTTTACAATCCAGGACTGCTGGCTCCCAACCATTGCCCTTAACCACTCCCCTGCCAGCCTGATCAATGCCTAACTGCTCCTGTGCCGGCCTGATTGCCCCTAACTAACTGCCCTCCCCCTGCCAGGATGGTCCCCCTCAACTGTCCTCCCCTGCAGGCCATCTTGTGGTGGCTATCTTTGACCACATGGGGGAAGCCATCTTTGACCACATGGGGGAGGCCAGCTTGTGATGGTCAACTTGCATATTACTCTTTTATTAGATAGGATTGGACATATATATGTGGGTTTATTTCTGGACTCTCTATTCTGTTTCATTGATCTTTGTGTCTGTTTTCATGTCCATACAATACTGGTTTGATTGCTTTGTAATATAGTTTGAAATCAGGAAGTATAATGCTTTGTTCTTCTTTCTCAAGGTTACTTTAATTATGCAAATAAGGAGAATCAACTGTATATTAAACTATCTTATGGGAAAATATCTTCAATATCTGTGCTTTTCAAGGAAGACTAAAACGTTCTATGGAACCTAGTTTAGAAACATCGATGTGAGAGAGAAACGTTGATCGGTTTTCTCCTGTTCACACTGTGACCAGGGATTGAACCTGCAACCTGGGTATGTGCCCTGACCAGGAATTGAACCTGCCATCTTTTGGTGTATGGAACGATGCTCCAACCAACTGAGCCACCCAGCCCAGGGCAAAGTAGAGATAGTATTTGAGTTGAAACGCATAACTTCAGAACCCACCAAATCAGAACATTATACTGTAAAAAATCTGTTTTGTTAGAATAGAAACTAGTATGTTTTAATTCTTAACACACTCAAAAATAGAATTTTGAAGATAGAATACAGAATTATTTCATTAAGTTGACTAATTTTTCCCTATACTAAACACACATTTGACATAATCTTTTCATGTCATATAAAATGGCTTTTATCCCAGAAATATCATAAAAGCTTGAAATGACAAATGCATATCATTGTGTGTGCTAACACCAACGTTTTACATTAGTTCTTAATCTTTGGGTTTAATTATTAATTGTTGCTATTAGCTAGGTATTGCTACAGTGAGCTAGCAATCAGTAATATATTTCTCACTTCTGTATCGATTTAATTTAAAAGGAGCAACTCTGAGACTAGAGATGTTCTTAGGTACAGAAGGATGTAGTTCACTTCAGTTACATTTTACATTCTTTCCTTAGCATAGTGCCCCTTCTGGGATCACTGTTCTCTGTGTTTATGTAATAGATTCCTTGAGTGGTCTTTAAAAGTAGGTGCTTTATTTTGTTTCTGGGAGTTTGTATTGCTTAATGTCGGAATTGAACAAAAACTTTTGTTATGAGGTCTCCTTCCTTAATAAGTTTGTATCTCAAGAACTAATATGCAGGTATATTGAAATGTTATGTAATATAGTTATGTAATATAGTTCTTACATTTGAGGCAGTAAAGTGTTGTGGTTAAGATTCTGGGCTTTATTTTTTGAGAAAAGTGTGGTCTTAATTGGCCTATTTACTTCTTTAAGTAACTTTTAGAAAATTACTTAAGGTCTCTAAGCCAGTCTCATCTGTAAAATTGAGATAATAATAGTACCTACTTCAGAGAGTTGTTATGAGGATATAAATGAGATAATACAAGCATTTAGAATAGTGCCTAGAATGTAATTCATATTTAATAGAGGTCAGTTATTAGATCAATATTAAAGGGATATTAAAAGGATTAATATTAAAGGGATAATGTACCATAGCAAGTTTGAATTTTAAAATAAAAGCATTTAAAACAAGCATGTAATAATCAAGAAAAAAAGTTTACTTTGCAAACAATATGTAGATAGAGCTCCCATTGTCATCAGGCAGTGACATCCTATTAGTTCTGTTTTAAATGCTTTCTAAATTTACTAGATTGTGAAATATCCTTAAGAAAGCCCAGACAGGGCATTATCTTTTGGAGTTTTGTTTATAATCAACAACTTACAGAATATAATGTTTTTAACCAATGAGTTTTTAAACATAGGAAAACTTATTTTCAACTAATAAAACTCCTTCCTCCCTTCCCTTAGATGCCACCGTCTCAGCGAGACCTGCTCTGGCAGGGCTATGTAGAATTGCACCTCCACCCTGAGCTGGGCATGCTCCATCTCCCTTTCCTTCTTACCTTTCCCCTGATCACTGATCACTGTCTAGTAACTACTCTGTTTCCCCGAAAGTAAGACATTCCCCAAAAATAAGACCTACTTACAGTTTTGCCTCTCGCTGAAATATAAGACACCCCCGAAAATAAGACCGCTCTAATAATAAGGCCTCCCCTGAACATGAGGCCTCACCGATAATAAGGCCCCCGGGAAGTACTGTAACTCTGGACTCTGGGCCGTAGTGGCAGGCGTCGCCACGCAGCTTACTGTTGGCCGCAGTGTAGCCAGAGCAGACAGGAAATGCGAGGTCTCTTTTAATCAGAGAGCCCACGCCACCGCCAGGACAAGCTGCCGCCTGCTGCTTGCTCTACCCTGACGGAGTTTGGCTGACTCACAATTAGGCAGTGAGTCGCGTGGGGCAGGAGTCGGGCACATTGTGTGGACACACAGGTAATAAATTTCCTTTCTTTTTGTTCAACAATAAATGTATACCGCATTCTTCTTCATGGAAAAATAAGACATCCTCTGAAAATAAGACCTAGCGCATCTTTGGTAGCAAAAATTAATATAAGACACTGTCTTATTTTCGGGGAAACAAGGTAAATAGTCTGCTTATTTATTTTCCCTTTTGTCCATTTTCTTACACTAGAATAGAAACTCCCTGAGGCAGAGATATTTGTCTGTTTTGTTCCCTGCTCTACCTCCAGTGCCTAGAACACTGCCTGTCCCATAGCACTTGCCTAAAAAGTAGTTGTTGATTGAATAAGGGATCAGTTTTTAAATGAATTTTAGTTGTTGTGGTAATATTCGTCCTTCTCTTTGATATCAGTGTAGCAAGAGTAACTCAGCTTTACACCAGTATCCTGCCTGATAGATACTTTCAACATTTTATAGCTGAGTATGCAGCATACAGGGTGGGGCATAAGTAGGTTTACAGTTGTGAATCTGCAAGACAGTTTATTCTTGTCTTATTATTTATTAACTAGAGGCCCGGTGCACAAAAATTTGTGCACTCAAGGGGGTGGGGAGTGGTCCCTCAGCCTAGCCCAGCCTGTGCCCTCTCACAGTCTGGGACCCCTTGGGGGATGTCCACCTACTGGCTTAGGCCTGCTTCCCGGAGGATCGGGCCTAAGCTGGTAGTCAGACATCCCTCTGGCAGCCCGGGAGCACTCGGGGGATGTCCACTTGCAGCAGGGAACAGACCTAAGCTGCAGTCGGACATCTTTATCACTGCTGAGGAGGTGAGTTTTCCACCACCACTGCTGTGCTGGCAGCCTGGCTTTTGGCTGAGCAGAGCTCCCCCTGTGGGAGCTCACTGACCACCCAGGGGCAGCTCCTGCATTGAGCTTCCCCCTGGTGGTCAGTGTGTGTTATAGTGACCAGACATTCCCAGTCGTTCTGCTGTTAGGGTCAATTTGCATTTTACCTTTTTATTATATAGGATAGAGGCCTGGTGCATGGGTGAGGGCCGGCTGGTTTGCCCTGAAGGGTGTCCTGGGTCAGGGTGGGGGTCCCGCTGGGTTTCCTTGCCAGCCTGAGTGAGGGGCTGAGAGCCATTTTCAGGCTGGCCACACCCCCTTCTGGGAGGAAGGTCCTGCTGAGGTGCCTGGCCAGCCTGGGTGAGGGCTGATGGCTATGTGCAGGCTGGCCACAGCAACTTCAGGGTGGGGGGTCACTGCTGGGGTTCCTGGCCAGCCTGGGTGGGTGAGTGGCTGTTGGCTGTTTGCAGGCTGGCCAAGGCCCCTAGTAACCCAAGCTCCCAGTGAGGCTGGCTGGAAGCAGGTATCTGGGGCTTACTTATCTTCTCTAATTGAAACTTTGTTGTCTTGAGTGGAGGCTACAGCTGGCCAGGGCAGGTGGGAAGCTTGGCTTCCTCCATCGCCGGGGCAACCAAGCCTCCTGCTTGCTCCAGCTCCATGGCTGTTGGCTGCCATCTTGGCTGGGTTAATTTGCATATAGTCGCTCTGATTGGCTGATGGGCATGGCTTAGGTGTAGCAGAATGACACCAATTTGCATGTTTCTCTTTTATTAGATTAGATTATCTATTATCTTCTATAGGAACAACTGTAAACTAACTTTTGGTCTACCCTATAGTAATTCCTTTTTTTCTTTGTTATTTATTAAGGGTTTATTCTATGCTGGGGTATAAAATTAGTAGAATGCAGTCCATTTTTGTAGCAGGGAGCCAGCCCTGTATACAAATATATATGGTAATGGATGCCAGCTCTCACAGAGGCAAACACAGAGGGCTTTCAGAGGAGGTCGCGTTGAACTGAATCTTGAAGAGTGAGAAATAGAAGTTGGGCCCAGGGAGGTTGGCGTTCCGGCAAGATTGAACTGCACAGTGGCTTTTCTCCTAGTACTCTGCTTTGAGAGCTTTGTTACCCTGACCTTAAAACACTCTTTTAGCCCACTGAATATGTGGAACTTTTCTAGGGGTTCTCATAGAAGAAATTACCATGGTGTTTTTGTTAGACTGCCTACAACAGGAAATGCTAATTAGAAAATTTAGTAAGTTCATTTTATATCCTTATTATGATCTAAAATATGTTTTGAATTAAAGTTATTACGGTTTTAAAGTACATGCTAGAAAACTAACAATTGAAGAATGCTGATTTGTTTTTTGCATCTTTGTGGTTTGGACATAAAGATTTATCACTGAGGTTATGTGTCTTTTTTAAAGAGTATTTTAGGCATACTAACTAGTTCTTTAGAACATGATCTTTGCCATTTTAAATCCTGTTATTTTATAGTTTCATGTCTTCTGTAAGGTCACCATACTTATGAAATCTGTATCCCGAGGATGATAAAAGTTTAAGTATCTTACTCAAAAATAAGTTGTGAAAAGCTCTAAATTTCATCTTTCCTACCTCCTCCTTTTTTTTTTTTTAAATTCTCACTGGAAGATATGTTTTTTATTTACTTTAGAGAGAGAGGAAGGGAGAGGGAGAGAGAGGGAAACATTGATGTGAAAGAAATTTTGATTGGCCTTGACCAGGGACCCAACTTGCAACCTGGGTAAGGGCCCTGACTAGGAATTGAACCCATAACCTTTTAGTTTATGGGATGATGCTCCAACCAGTGGAGCCACATTTGGCCAGGGCTTCCCTTCCTCCTTTTAATAAGTTAAAGAAATTCAGAATTTGATTTTTGCCATTTTTAAACCCTGTTTGTTACTCTTACATGTCTTTTGGAAGGTCAACACATTTACAAAAATCTCTGTCCTGAGGATGATAAAAAAAGTTACCAAAAATAAGTTACGAAAAGCACTAGATTTCATCTTCCTTCCTCCTTTGAATAAATTAACCACAGTAAATATTTGTAAACTTTTTATTCATCATTGATATTTTGTCCTTCCTTGGCGTGTGGACGACAATATAAAGGTCTATCTCTTAACTCAGATAATGTTTCCAAACAGGTTACTGTGAAGTATCCATGCATTCATTTATCCCTTAACCTCTAGAACATAGGAACTATCTTTGCACTGGAATTGCAAAGATTAATAGAATATATCTCCTATATTTTGGATGTTCACTTTCTGGTGTGGCTTTCTAATGTTGAATAATACCTAAGAGCTTCTAATAAATGCATAGTTGGATTTAACAGAACAATTTTTGGAAAAATAGAATTGAATATTTGAAAGTATATGCCACTCTTGAAATTAGTAGTACCTGGCAGTGCTTTGTTTCACATTAAGCATTAGAGCTGTGATGTGTGGTAATGGATCAAGTTAAGTTTTTAAGGCATATTGGACCCTTCTGCCTCTTATACTTATTAGCTGTATGATAGTGGATGAGTTAGTTAAAATCTTCAAGTTTCAGACTCCTATATTTTAACTTTTTTTCAGATTCCTAATTTTTAAATTGAGATAATTATATTCACCTTCTTGGTTTGTTATGAGGATTAACTGAGATGAGAAATGAAAAAAGTGAGCTTTGATCTTGGTTTCTGTTTTTTCTACTTTTTTCTGCTTTAAGTCACCTTTAAATTTACCAGCAGTATTTCAAGGCATAGTAATGCCTCCAATTTGACAGTACGTTTAGAATATTAATTTTCAGGCTGACAGATTTGTGGCGGTCGTGTTGCTGCATTGCTTCCTCACTGTTCTAAAGCGAAAGAACTTTATAACTAAAATATTTACTTAATCGTGAAAGTGTGTCTCTTGGGACTAAGGACATCAATGAATATGAGATCTAAGTGTAAAAGTGCAGTAAGGACTTGGCTCAACTTCCACTATCATTAAGTTTGCACCGTTGTTAATTTACAAATAAAATTTTATCATTTTGTTTCCTTAATTTGCAAGTCTTCAGAACTCCCTTTGATAGTTAGCCCCTAAAAGATGTTAGTCCGTCTCCATTGGTTCTGCCCATTTGTTTAGACTGCTTAAATGTTACTAATGTCTGTGAGTTGCTAGAGCCACCAACTGAAATTTAACGAGGGTGAAGGTGGGGACTCTCTCAGGCCTCATGCAGTGAATGATGGGTGCTCATCTTTTTATCGTGGTTACCAACTAATCACTTGCTGTTACCTGTCTGAGCAGCTTCCTCCTACTCTTTTCTATTTTCAGACTGATATCTACAATTTGCCAACTCATTGTTCCCTCATATCTATCAGCTTTAGCTATTTCCATCCTTGATGTCTGTGCTCCTAATTGAACCTATTTTTATATTTAAAGCTCTAAATCTCCTGAACAGTTTTAAACAACATGTAATAGAGTAAGCTTTCAATCTCATGCAGTACTAGCTTTTTCCATTTAATATGAGGCCCCTTTCAGTGTGATCCCACTTTCTCTTTTGGATCATTGCATATAATCCTCTTATAACCTTCTTCTGGAAATTGCAGATGGTGTTTATAAATATTGGACAGTAGTTGTAGAAATGGTTTTTATAAATAAATTTCTCAACATGTAGTCTATGACTTAAAGAAACAAAACAACCCAGATCTCTAGCCTCCAAGACACTAACTTAAAATAAGTTTAAGAATTACTTGACTGATAAAAATTGTTGTTCATGTTGTTTATAGCCTGTGTCACAGACTTTTGTGTTGGAGAGGAAACAGTTCGATTCTTTATTGAACTACAGAATAAAATAGTTACTGCTATAGACTGTTTGTGTTCCTTCCAGAATTCTTACGTTGAAACGAGCCCCCAGTATGATGGTATTAGGTGAGGTCTTTGGAAGGTGATTAGGTTGTGAGAGTAAAGCCCTTCTGGATGGCATTAGTACAATTATAAGAGGGATGTCAGAGATCCCTTGTCCCTTCCACCAGGAAAGGGCATAGTGAAAAGATAGTCACCTATGGACCAGGAAGCTGGTCCTCACCAGACCCCGAAGTTGCTGGCACCCTACCTCAGACTTCCCAGCCTCTGGAACTGTGAGAAATAAATTTCTGTTGTTTATAAGCCACCAGTCTACAGTATTTTGTTTCAGGAGCCTGGACACACTAAGACAATTATTACATATGAAAAAGAATTCAATGTGTGTTGTATTTGGACGTATAATCTGTGCTATCATAGTAATTTATTTTTTATTGCCTGCCATGGGAACTTTCCAACTCTCTGCACTGACCTTTTGATCAATAACCAACTAAAAAAAGAAGAGAAAAATCAACCTTCAACATACTTATATCAGTAAAGTGTTATGTGAGAAGACATAACCTTCCTTTTTTCTTTAAAAAAAAATCCTCAACTGAGGATATGTTTACTGATTTTAAAAAGCGGGGAAGAAAGAGAGAGATTGAGAAACACAAATAGACAGACAGAAATAGGTGTGAGAAAGAAACATCGATTGGTTGCCTCCTGTACTTGTCCTGACTGGGGAATCAAACCTGCAACACTTTTGGAGCACGGGACAATGCTCCAAGCAGCTGAGCCGTCTGGCTGGGCCTGTTCCCTTATTTACTACCCATTTTCCAGAAATGTTACTGCTGTTCATATTCAGGTTAACCGTGTTTACTCTACAGTTGACTGTGTTTTAACGTTGCTTCTATTTTCTGTGACCATAGAATTTTAACATATAATGTTGAGAGTTTATTTAATCATAAGTAGTTTATGGCCCTTTCTAAGAATATGTAAGCAATAGAATATGGTTTAAAAAATGTGCCATTCAGATGTTACAGTACAATTCATTCAAGGGTCTGCTAATTAAAATAATTTGGTATTGTTCCAGTTTCTATAGCATTGAGAAAGAAGTTATAGGTTATTAGAATTTTCTGTGTTTTAAAATGTATGTACATGTAGCCCTAACTGGTTAGAACATTGGCCTGTGGACTGAAGGGACCCAGGTTCAATTCTGGTCAAGGGCATGTACCTTGGTTGTGGGCACATCCCCAGTTGAGGGTGTGTAGGAGGAAGCTGATCGATGTTTCTGATTCTCTATCCCTCTCCCTTCCTCTCTGTAAAAATCAATAAAATATATTTTTAAAAAATGTATGTACATGTAGTTTTTTTTTTAATCCTTATTCGATTAAATGGATATTTTTTCCATTGGCTTTTAGAGAGAGGGGAAGCGGGGGCGGGGGGAGAGAGAGAGAGAGAGAGAGAGAGAGAGAGAGAGAGAGAGAGAGAGAGAAACATTGATGTGAGAGAGACACATTGGTTGCTTACGGCATATGCCCCAACCGGGATTGGGGAAAGCTGCAACACATGTATGTGCCCTTGACCAGGAATCGAACCCATGACCCTTTGGTCCGAAGGCTAATGCTATAACCACTGATCAATAACCAACTGATCAAAACCAACCAGGGCTTGTATAGATTTTGGTTTTGGTGGTTTGTAGCTGCAACTTTTATCCTTAAAAAAAAAAAGTCCCTGAAGTTTTATTCTTTATTATAAAATACTTTTTCCTCAGTGTTATTCACTCTCTTTGGACAGTTCAGACATTGTTCCTGGTGCTTTTAACTTGCTTACATTTGTGTTAGTCCCTCCACTTGATCATTTAATAAATTCTGTAGGATGGCCCTTGAAAATCTGGAAAGTGTATTGAAAAACTAGAAGGTGCGTCATTATGTCGTCCATATTATGAATTTAACACTTCTAAAAATAACAGACTGCTTTATTTCCGATGTGGTTTAGATCACCACTTCATTAATACTTAAAAGAATGGTGTTGCAAACTTCGCAGTAGAAATACATCGTTAGGAAAAGTCTTTGGTCAGGGCCTTTGAAAGCTTGTGTGAAACATTACTCTCCATTATCACAGGCAGCACTTGGCTTACTGTTGCAGTACGAAAAGAATAAAATCATTGACTCAAGAAATAAATGTACTAATATGTTCATATTAAGAATGACAAGTATACATTTCTGAGTATTGTTCCTCTGAAATGGAATTGAAACTGGAAACGTTTACTGTCTTTGGCCCTGTCTTTGAACTTTTTTCTGTTTTAATGGAAATGTTAGGGTGATTTAGGTCAGTGTGTTTAGAAACAGCATAGACTGGTTTAAGGCATTCAGCTGCTCTTCAGGCTTAAGAAAATAGAAGGAATTGCTGATCATCCACAGATTTAAATGTTATCTACTTCTATTTCAACCAAATAGAATTAGGATAAAAATATCTATTTAGAATGTGGGTTGCAAAGGTAGTTTAGGATTATTCTATCACCATTTTAAGTGGTTTTCCTGATTCCAGCCTTGCTTCCCTTTAATCCTCTCTCCACAGCTAAAGTGAACTCTTTATTTCTTTAACAGAGAAATATTTTGGGGAATGCGAATTTAAAAAGTAAAAGATAATAATAGCCTTTCATATTTCCATCATGTGGAGTTAGACGCATGAACATCTTGTCAGGCTTACTTTCCTTTTTTATTTGCTTGCACTAAAATCACTGTATTGCTTTTGCAAAAATAAATATGATACCAGCAATTGTAAAGAATAAAAATAAAAGCAGTAAAGTACTGTGTCAATAAGGTTTCAGTGCAGGAAATAAAACATTCCAGGCATTTTAGGCAGAAAGGGTTTTAGTTCAGGAAATGGGTCTTTAAAAAATCCCCGAGAGGCTGGCGGAGTAAAGACCAAAGGCCACCACCCCTGGGCTCCTGGTGTTAAGGTGCCGCCCAGGGTCCCGAGGTGATGCTGGAACTGAAAGCGCCTCAGCTGCTAATGCTGCTGCTGCTGCTGCTGCCGCCGCAGCCACAGTTGTCTCACACCTACAAGTACTTTCACAAAGGGTTCATGGGTATTTTTTTACTTCTTTTAGGTTTGAGAATATCTGACTGTTGTCTTTTTAGGTGAATAATTTGACTGAATATAATCTCGAGTCCCGTTGTCCTTCCCTGCAAATTTTGTTCTTTAGTCTTCTTACTTTTTTTATTTGGGGAAAATCTGAGAATGGCTTGATTTTCCCACCCTGCTTTTTCTGTCTGGATGCCTGAATAATTATTTCTTTATCCTGGAAGTTAACTAATGGCTTAATTTTCACTACGCCCAAATAGAAAATTTAAATTTCTATTTAACATTGTTAATTTAGGTTTTTTTAATCCTCACCTCTTGGTGCTCTTTTTCTCTATGCTCTTTGACATAGTGCATTCCATACAATCACTGGTGTTTCTCAGACTAAATGTAAGACTGTTAGAAAAGCTTTTCGGTCCAAGTTTACAGGGTGCCTTATGAGATGCTGAGTCTCCTGCCATACAGGCAGATGGGCACTCGAATCAGATGAGCTTCTCTCCTCCAGGACAGAGGCTGGGTATGTGACCTCTCAGTGCCCTTCTAGCTCAGGTATTTCTTTATTAATATCTTTGTGACTTCCAGTATCAGCCCATCTAATTAGGCAGTATTTTGGTGAAATTATTTGGTAATTATGTTTGATGTAATAAAAATGAATGAACTAGTTTAGTTTTTGATAATCTTTTGAAAACTGATTTCTGAATCAATATATCTTTCAGAAACCTTCCTTTAAGAGTTTTAGATTCTGGGAAGACTACTAAGTAGAATCGTTTATGACTTTTCTTTTCACGCATTTTTTTTTTAAGTCTGAAAGTTCCAGATTTCTAAGCATTTTGATTGTCTACCCTTTGAAAAAAAAATTTCACCTCAGGATATGTTTAGTGATTTAAGG
>PVJC01032476.1:0-19908 GCA_004026665.1 Murina feae
GACCCCCTGCCACCTCTTCCCCACTCCCCGGCCCGCCACCTTGCTTTCCCACTTCCTGGTGCCCTGCAAGGGGCCTGGGAAGCCCACCAAGCAGGCCACTGACCCCCTGCTGCCTCTTTCTCGCTCCCCGATGCCCCTCCAAGGGCCTGGACAGCTGCCAAGCAGGCCGCCAACCCCCTGCCACCTCTTACCCGCTCCCCGATGCCCCGCAAAGGGCCTGGGAAGCCCACCAAGCAGGCCGGCGACCCCCTGCCGCCTCTTACCCACTTCCTGGTGCCCTCTAACCCTGCCGCCTGTTTCCCACTCATGGGTCCTGGGTCCTGTGCTGTTCCGCCCTGCAGCCGCTCTGTGCACTCGGGAGGTCCCTCAGCCCTCTCACAGTCTGGGACCCCTCTGGGGATGTCCACCTGCTGCGTGCCTGACCAGGCTGGGTGAGGGCTGATGGCTGTCTCCAGGCTGGCCAAGCCCCCCAGGAACGTCTCTCATCCCATTGGGTTGTGGCCAGCGTGGGTGACGGGCTGATTGGCACTTTCAGGCTTTAAGGCTGCCCACAGCTCCCACTGACCTAATGTCCCAGCAAGGCTGGCTGGATGCAGGTTTCTGGGGTTTGTTTATCTTCTATAATTGATGCTATTCCTTTAAGGCCTGGGGTTTGTTTATCTTCTATAATTGATGCTGTTCCGTTAAGCCGGCCTAGACATGTAACGAAACCTCCTCTCTGCCTCACCTTGCGGAGTCTATACTGCAATAATGTTATACTCTTAGACTCAGGCCCGGCTTCAGCTCCGAGGATTCTACGATTGTTATTATATTGCAAATGTGTGTCTTGCTTTCCGTCAAGGCTAAGCGAGCCGGAGCGCAGGCAATTTCACTTTCGCTCCTGCTGCAACGGACGTTGCCGTTTACTCCGTGAGTGGCAGCCGCCATGTTGGCTGGGTTAATTTGCATACAGTCGCTCTGATTGGCTGTTGGGCATCCCGAAGAAACAGTTAATTTTACTATTTCGCTTTTATTAGTTTAGATATTGTCTATAAAATATAATTATGCAGAATAAAATGGAGAAAATTATTATTCATTTTAGAAAGCTGTTCAAACGATTTTCAATAAGTAAACAATTTCTGTATTTAGTTTCATGTTCTTGTGGGACTGATTTTTTAATCAAAATATATTTTTAAAATGTAAAGACACATGAATTGGTGTGTGTGCACATGTGCGCATGCACACACACACACCAGCAAGGTCAGTATTGTTTATACCCTTGCAATACACAAAACAAACATCAATTTATTTATTTTTTTTATGAGAAAAGGTTCTAGCAACTGGAAAAAGAATACAGAAAAGTTATTTTGAATAAGGAATAAAAAAATCTATAAAGCCAAAAGAGAAAAGGCACAACCTTTATAAATAATGAAATGGACACATGCCCGGAATAAAGGAGAAACAAGGTAAAGCTTTTTTGGACAAACCCAAAAAAGAAATGTAATATATGCACAATGAAATTGTACACCAGAGAAAACCAAAGGCAAGCATGAGCTCCTGTTAAGATGAATTTCTGGATTTAAGGATCCAAAGGGTTTACTAGTAGATTCAGGCCAACATTTCAACTTCAGTGAGAATAAATTTTGATTTTCATGTGAACAGGAAGCTAAAGTATATTGTTACATACATTTTTGCATATGCATGGAAACTCTTATATTTTGCTCCAAAACAAGATTATAAGGACATTAAATTTAGTGGGTAGTTGTCATGTAGTGCGTTAATATGTGACGGCAAAGCTACTGACATTCTTGGCTATGTCATCTCCCTTTTGTCTTCAGAGGGAAATCTGACAGAACATTTTTGTGTATGTAACAACATTCTTTATAGTCAGTCTACAGTCTACAGAGAGTTATCACTCAAAGGCAGTGCCACAAATTTTACTTACAAAGTTTCTTCCACAATTCTGGGATTTTAAAATAAACATACTTTGTGTCAGTTATCAGCATTTTTCAGCAGTTACTTGAGAAAATAATATACACATTGTAACAGGACATTGATATTTAATTAAGCACAGACAAGCTTTCTGAATGAGTAAAATACATATATATAATTTTCACTCACCTATGAAAATGATAATCTTCTAACCAATAGAACGTATATTTTGAGAATTTATTAATATGCCATTAGACATGCACTCATTATCACTCAGGGCTACTTTTCACACTTGTGGGCATTTATTACAAAGATTCATGCATACTTTGGTATTATTAAGAAGGGTGACAACGCCCTAGCCGGTTTGGCTCTGTGGATAGAGCGTCGGCCTGTAGACTGAAGGGTCCCGGGTTTGATTTCGGTCATGGGCATGTACCTTGGTTGTGGGCACATCCCCAATAGGGGGTGTGCAGGAGGCAGATGATCAATGTTTCTCTCTCATCGATGTTTCTAACTCTCTATCCCTCTCCCTTCCTCTCTGTAAAAAAATTAATAAAATATATTTTTAAAAAAAGAAGGGTGAAAACCATTTTAATAGAGGATTAATTAAACAGTGGTCACTTTATCTGAACGACTATCATGCATACATTAACATATCACTTACAAAAATTATGTAATGATAGCAGGAAAATGTGTACATTATAGTAAGTTATAAAAAAACTTTGTGAAACAAAATATGTGTTTTGACCCCAATTTTATTTGCCCTATATAAAAACGTAGGAAAACTATGTGTCACAAGGCACTGGGTATTTCTGAGAAGTGATTGAAATGTTTATGAATACTTTTTTCTTCTTTGTAAATAATTCTCCTTTTTTAAAACAATAAATATGTTGTTTTTATAATGAGAATTAAATATCCCTTTTTTTGTCGGAAGTGAGGTGCTGTGAGAAAATCAAGTTGTCAGGGTATTTTTTTCTAAGAGTTGGTGGGGGAAAAATAGAACCAAAATTTGAAAGGATAGTTTGAGCAGCATGTTTTTTTATTTTTACTTTAAGGATTAGAGAAATGCAGGAGAGGCTGGTAAAGACAGGATCCAGGAAAATAAAAGATAAGCTTACCAAAAGGATATCCTGGATATATTTTTCCACTTAATAAAATGCACAATACAGCTAAGAATACCAAGGAGAAATCTTAGAAAGGGGGGAAAACCCTACCAAATGACATTTTTATAGCATTTGTTAACTTATTACAAAGTGTGAAAAACGTGGGCTTTGGCATCAAACAGACCTGGATTTAAGTCATGGTGCCTCTACTTAGCAGCCATTGTGACCCTGGGCAAGTTGCTAAAGTGAGTCAGCTCCTGCAAGTAGCGCGGTGCAAACCACCATCTAGGGCAGCGATCTGTGTGAAAGTGGTTGTTGGGGTAGCTGTGAGCCCAGGACCCCACCACCAGACTGCGTGTGACTCAGCAGGTCTGAGACTGGTCCTGGGAGGGTCTACTATATGGGCAGGGGAAAGAAACATGCGAACGACACAATGCCTGGCACAGGTAGGTACTTGGTAAATGTTAGATGGTTGTTTTCATGTACAGAATATAGGGCTTTTATCATTTTTCATTAAAGCTGTCATGACTTTTTTTATTATTAAATACAATGACAAGATCTGTTTTAAGTATCTCAAACTTTTTTGCTATGAGAGAAGGGAGGCAGAGAATGAACTAAAATGAGAACAAAGAAAAATCAATATAATGCCATTTATGATCTAAAGCAATACACGGCATTCAAAAATTCAACATGAGTGACTCCAAAGGTCTTTGACATATGGTCCTGCATAATTTTGCTGAAGCAAATTTTGAATCATTTCTGCTTCATGATGTGTAGAACCAAGTCATTTAGTTGATCTGTATGCTTTCCCCACTGATCACTACACAAATTTCACTTAGGTTTTGCTGTATTCTATTCATCACCATAAACAGAGAAAAGCTTCATTCTTTACAAAATGGCTCTGAAGAGGGTCAATTGCTATGCTACAAAGACATCTGCAAATTTGAGGAAATGTAAAAGGTCTCCAAAAATATTCTAGCAAATGTCAAAGATATACTGTACAATTACATTTTGTAACATAAGGGAAAGGTCTTATCCTATTTCATGAATAGTCTCCAGCAATAAAAAGTCACATGAAAAGGTCAGAGTACATGGCATTTACTGCACCCAATATATTTCAATAGTTTGTCTGCCTTTCTTCTTGGCCTCCTAGAACATGCTGGCTGTTAGAAAGGATCTTTGAAATGTAATCCTGGGGAGGCGGGGGGCAGAAGGGGGAGGCACAGCAACTAAGGTAAGTGCATCTGAGCCACAGAGAGTGGTGGTTGCTGGTTATCTTTACTCCACACTGTATAGCCACTATAGGCAAGACACAGACTGGATTATCAAATAGTTATGTAAAAAACAAAAAGTTCAAGAAATTATATAGTCTAACCACACTATTACATATTACATAGCTGAGGGCAGAAAAAGAAGAGTATAAGAAAGGGCACAGAATATGGGCCATTGTGAAGGAAACATATTATACTGATCATAGACAGCTCAGTCTTCAGAAGCTTCTGAAGACTGAGCTGTCTATGATCAGTATAATATGTTTCCTTCTTAGGTTATCGCTAACTCTCTCAGAGCAGATGAGAACTACTGTAGATCAAAATGAGGGAATCAAAGAAAATGGTAAGACACTGCACCTGTAACCTAACTGGTGTTAGTCAGAACTCTCTCTCTGGATACAGACTGAAGACTTGATCAAGGGTGTTGATCCAAATTACCTAGTGGGAATTTATTTTTTCTTTAGTGGTTAACCCTATATCCCCTTACTTAGTGGGAAGATAGTGTCCTCATTCCTTCATTTTTAGAATTTAGGCATATGAAGTAAATATGGATTGAAATATGGGCTGTTCTACTTTGAATTCGAAAAACATTTTATTTCAAACCCAAAACTTAATAGATCGTATTGATGTTTTAGAGTCTTAGCACATGAGCTGATTTACTTGAGGGACTTGAACTAGAAATAAATAAACTAAAAACATGACTATTTGGGGGCAGGAATTAAGTTTTTCAATAGTAATGACTCCACAACCTTCTTAAATATTGTCTGTTACTTTGCAACACAAGTCTTGAGCTCAATGAGATTGCTTTTGCCTAGCTGACTGCTCAGCTTCACAAAGGCCCATATTCTGTGCCCTTTCTTATACTCTTCTTTTTCTGCCCTCAGCTATGCTTGGTTTTTCTGCCTATCCAATTACATTAAGTTTCCAAGGTCCAAGGAAAATTCAACTTATTGAAAAAGCCTTACCTGAGTATTTTAACACTCCGTGATCTCTCTTACTAAACACTCCTGTAATTATTCAGCATAATATTCACATGCCACGAAACTTAGCATGTAATATTGTCTTATATTATTTTTTAAAATTTTCCATGTGTATTATCAATCCATGAAGATTATAAACTTCTTGAAGTCAAGGTCAATCTTAAACAAGACATGCCTTCAAACAAATATGACATGTTTCATCCTTACCCCCAATTACCTGAACCTAATTTCGAGTTGAATCAAATGTGCACACTTGTACTGCCTAATGGTGAAAGTAATGATTGCAAGGTTACAGTTCTAATTAGCTTATAAAACAGCAAAACAAAAGAGTGGTTAGATCAAATCATTATTTGTCTTAAATCAAGGAAAATAAAGCTATGATTGTTGAAAAAGATGAAGCACCAGATATGAAATAAACATAACTACTTTTTAGTGCAATGAGTTAATACTTTATTATTAAATGTACATAAACAACAAAAACTTTCTCATATAAAAACCTCTTAAGTTAGCAACTTCCTTTTAGGTTTGGGTTAATTTACTACTGAAAACAGTTATATAATTATATAGTGAAATGCCCTATGACTAGAGGTACAAATGAAATAAATCATCCATGACAAATACTGATATAAGGAAGACACTATGTGCTTGTCTTACTTTTCAGATAAAAGAAAATAATATTCAATTCAGCTAACACTGAGTGAGTCTCTATTATGTGCAAGACATTCCATAACCTTAAGATAGTTATGATCTAGTAAAAGTATAAAGCAAGTACACTGATTATGGAAATCAAGGTACTGGTACTGGGGTGGGGTACACTCTTTGGAATTATTATTCCAGAAATAACACATTGTAAAGTTATATAATAGGTTTTATATTTCAAGGTGTTCTTTTCTAAGGTTTTATTTCTAAGGTTCTATTTCAAGGTTTTATTTTCTAAGTGTTCTTCATCTTGATAAAATACATTCTAAACAGACATAGAATTTGCATTTTTTCTTATTCAATGCTTCTTAGTAAGACTTTTTACCCTTAACTTTTTAATGTCATAAACCTCTCATTTCCCATTTGTGCTGACTATTGGATGTGATCAACACTGAATTCAGTTACATGTGTGAGGAATAAAGATGCTATTTAATGGTAATTGGGGGCAGGAATTAAGTTTTTCAATAATAATGAATCCACAACCTTCTTAAATTCCATTAGTGTATTTACTTATAATGGTCATTTGTTTTAATAGCAGCTTCTTTTTAATTTTTTATTGAATTTATTGAGGTGACATTGGTTAATAAAGTTATATAGGTTTCAGGTATACAATTCTATTTCAAATGATCAGAAGCAGACCTCAGGGGCCTAAAGACCAGAAAATCGTGTTGGGCCCTTTCTGAGTCAGATTCCTTTTCTAAAAGGATATTCTGGCCTAGGTGACCTCTAAGATCCTCTTTACCCCTGATTCTTAATGAAACTTTTTCTATATGTTTACTTGACATCAGCCCTTCCTCAAACCCCTGCCTAAAGCAGAGCTGCCCTCACTCTCCACCTGTCACTTCCTTAGGCTGTGCTGGCTCCCCTTGTCATCTCAGGCAGCATCATAATCACCTCCCTTGTGACCACCATCCCTCTATGATCTGACCACTTAGGCTTTTTTTTTTTCTTTTTAAAAAATATTTTCTTGAAGAAAACCATCCATATCACTATTATTACAAAGGTGCTTTATATTAACACAATCATGCTACAAATATGAAAGGCACCATGTTATAGTAAGAAAGAGCACGGCTACTCAGTCAGACAAACCATATTCTAGTAACTCTGATGAACTTCACCTCAATTTCTATTTCACTTTTGCTCTACAAGTTAAATACCAATAGTGGTAACTATCATGTAGAGTTGTAGTGAGGATTAATTGACAGAATACTTAGCATAATGCCTGGTACTTAGCAAATACTCAAACAGTTAACTGCTGTTCCTAAAATAATTATCATCATAATATTTATTATTTCTATTATTATTATTATTATTATAGTAAATAGGTTCCACTTTTCTAACTGCAGCAAATAGAATCATATGACATGTGTCTTTTATTGATATATAGTGGGGGGCGGGCATCAGTTGTCAGTTCTGTCAAGAAAATGGCATACCATGGTTATTGACTAGTACTCTGAGTGATGACTAAGTGAAATCACATGCCGCACAATGATAAATCAGTTTGCTACTGAAATATTTTCCTGATTTCAGAACTACAGATACATCCTTATCTACTATAAAATAATCGCTCAATGATTCTGCCTACATTTAGAAAGATCTTTATTAGCAAAAGATATGTTCCAACAGCATACTTGTATTACCAGAAAAATCCAGCAGATGAATGTGTTCCATGATGTCAGAAATACCTTTAATGATATCATTAAATACTATAAAGTATCAGATTATGTGAAGAAATAAGAAAACATATTGCCAAATGAGAAGAGTAATTCTCAACTGGAAGCCATAATAAGTGGTACAACATTAAAAAAAGAAGACAAAGTAAAAAAAAACATCACTGCTTTAATGTCTCTGTGCCTTTCATGGGAACACAAAGCTGCATTCTCGATAAGCTCTATGAGTGGACGAACACTTGCTCTTCATACACAATACAACTGTCAAACCCACACATCCATTTCATACTATCTATAAACACAGAATTCCAAAAGCAAACCAAACTAACAGGGTCCACATTTTCAGTTTTTACTGTAATTTTGGATTGACTGTATATTTCTTTAAAACCATGAGTACTTATCTGTAAAGATGCCTCATTTTGGCAGGGTGCATTAGCTGAGCTTATACTTAATATATTAAAGCACATTAAATCCTAATTAAACAACAATGCCATTTAAGGAAAGAAGACAGAACTTTATACTTACATATATTTACATACTGTTTCAAGGCCTTTCATGTTAGGAATAAGCAGTTTTGTGACAAGGAAGCGATTACCAGATTAAAGTGATAATTTGTCATAGATGTCACCATTATACAATACAGTTTGCCAGAAATCAGAGTGGAAAGCAGAAATATGCAAACAAGATTTTTCTTCTGCTAGGTGACTCTGGGCTTTGAATTGTTCTTGTAAAATTAACACTTCAGCATGTTTCTGTATAGTTCCTTTTACAAACACATTAATATGTGTGCTATTTATATGTATATACGTGTGTATGAATACAGAAATATATAAATCTGCAGCTATAGTAAAATGTACAATTAGTTTTTGACATAAAAACATAAGCATTTAATGGTTATGGGTATAGTATTGTCAATGGAATAACCTTGTTCCCATAGGTCCTTCAACACAGCAGTCACCAACCTTTCAGACCACTGGTTGGCGACCACTGCTTCAACAGACAAGGCTCTAGAAGAAGCAAGTGTGAGGTAGTTAGTAGTACAAGCCACAAACTAGGAAGCAGACGAATGAGGTTCTATCTCTGACCTACAAAACTTTACTAACCACCCTAGGTGCCAGTTTTATTTAACTATAAAATGGAAGTAGCATTACTGCCTTCCTACCAACCACAATCATCTACTGCAGTGGATTAATGAATGTAAAAATATTTTTAAGCTATAAAGAATTATAGTATAAGTAATATACTTTCAAGATAGTTTTGCTGCTTTGAGAACATTTAATGACAGCTTAACTATAGATATAATTTTCTGTCTATTCTAAAAAGGGGGAAGCATTTTTGTTTTTATAAAGACATCTTTTATATTTCTAAAGAATATATAACACTAGAGGCCTGGTTCACGAATTCATGCAGGACCCCACCAAATTCATGCAGGGGTGGGGTCCCTTGGCCTTGCCGGTGATCAGAGCCTATCAGAGCTGACCCAGGCACCAGAGGTTGGCTGGCAGGGGGAGGAGCTCCAAGAGGTTGGCTGTCCTGTTCGAGGTCTTCGGCCAGCCAAGGTGGGAAGGGCCGCAGGAGGTTGACTGGGGGAGGGGCGGCAGAGGTTGGCTGCCCATATTAGAAACATTGGGCCAGCAGGGTGGGGGGGGAGGGGCCATGGCAGATAGGCTGGTGGGGTAGCAGGGGAGAGTGTAAGGGGCTGCAAGAGGTTGCCCAGCAGCTCCAATCAGGGCCATTGTGGCCAGCTGGCCAAGGGGAGGGGGCTACAGGAGGCTGGCTGTGCGAGTGCATTGACCACCAGGGGGAAGCTCCTGTGTTGAGTATCTTCCCCTGGTGGTCAGTGCATGTCACTGAGACCAGTTGTTCAGTCATATGATTGTTTGGTCACTTAGGCTTTTATATACATAGAAAATTTTAGTACATGGAGTCAACTTAGTGTAAAAAATATAATATCTCATTATAGTATCTCTATAAATATAAAAAAGTGCTTTGTAAATTCTAAAGGAATATGTATATGTAAAGGTTAGCAATTTTTGCCACTTTGAAATGGGTGCTTACCTTCTCTTAGACGGTCTACTACAAAAGTAAAGCCTGTAGTTCTTGGATGTAAGACATATTCGTATTTCTGAAGTCCATTCTTTTCAGCAAAATCATTACTTCGAGCCTTGCTGTTTTCTAAACAAAACAATAGACCATTAGAAGCCATAAAATAAAGGCAGATAATCTGAGGTAAGGAAAAGCTACACAATTTCTTTAATAAAAATAGCAGTTAATTTTTCTGTAATTACTGAGTATAGTAGAGTGAGTCAAATGAGAAGATATAAACACTTTAGTAAATCCCTACCAAAGATCCTAACAAAGATCCTAGAATTATGTATTTATTGGAATTCTAAAAATTTTATAAGGTATTAAATTTTTAAAAATATATATTTTATTGATTTTTTACAGAGAGGAAGGGAAAGGGGTAGAGAGCTAGAAACATCGATGAGAGAGAAACATCGATCAGCTGCCTCCTGCACACATCCTACTGGGGATGTGCCCACAACCAAGGTACATGCCCTTGACCGGAATCGAACCTGGGACCTTCGGTCCGCAGGCCAATGTCCATCCACTGAGCCAAACTGGTCAGGGCAGGTATTAAATTTTTTACAATGATTTATATATTCATATTTAAAATTAAGAGATTTCATAAAAGTTTATATTCCGTGAATACTAAAATACAAATAAAATCCTAATAAATGAAAATTTTCATAAGATAGTCTTAACATAATAAAAACTAAAATACTAAAATATAAGATGCTAATAAAACATAAGGGGATTTAGATATTCAGAAGAAATAACTAGCAATCTGCCAAGCGTATATCAACTTTTTTCAACCCAATAATTAAGGGCTTTAACGCAAAGTGAAATATCTTCCTTGCTCAGGCACAGAGCATGCTAATATTACTAACCAAAACCACTCCACAACAGATTGGGCACGTAATTAGCATATCCTGTACAAACATCTGAACATGGTTTGGCTGAGTATAGTTACAAAGTCAAGTATGTATTCTAACTGTTGGCAAAACTTCTTTTTCCAATCCATGAGGTAACTTTATAAGTTCCAAGAAGAACCAAACCCATGATTCAGCAAATATATTTGGAAAAAGTAAAGTGTTCAGAAATCTGGCCTTAACCCCTGGGGGAGATCATGAAATAGCTTTTGATGACGGCAGATGTTAGAACCTGCAATCTTCAGCTGCATCCTGAAATGTATAAACTATTCCAAGTCACAAGAAAAAGACATGCGTGCACACACACACACACACACACACACACACACCTTTCCTGGGAGTAAATTTAAGACCATGGAGTCCCCCAAAGCTAAAAATACCACAGATGGATTCAAAATATTCAAAGAACACTCCTATGAAAGGTGTGTTGTTGTTTCTTAAATAAATAAGTAATTGAGTCAAAAAATAGACACCCAGAGATTCCCAGCAAGTCAAAAGTAAAGGTCTAAACACGAAAAGTAGTAAGCTCCTTTCACATTCATTTGAGGAGAATATCATGGGCACAGGAGTATAAAATACTATTTTATTGACCACTTACATAGGATGAGGAAGCCCAGGGACACTAAAAGGATGAGTAGTTAACTACTCTTCAGTTTGCTCTTCCAGCTCGCCACAGACTTTAGGGAACTGAAGACCAAACTGAATTCTGTTATAGAATGTGCATACAAATCCAAGTAGTTCTAAAACACAGAGTCACAATGTGAGAAGGTAGAAATAACAAATTAACCCAGAGAGACA
This sequence comes from Murina feae, assembly GCA_004026665.1. Classification (NCBI taxonomy): domain Eukaryota; kingdom Metazoa; phylum Chordata; class Mammalia; order Chiroptera; family Vespertilionidae; genus Murina; species Murina feae. The sequence continues at coordinate 11,426 of PVJC01032476.1, forward strand.
GAGATTAGAGATGCAGATTTTCCCCTCCATCCCTGCTTCAGCTACCCACACCCAGGCTCTGGGTTTACGGTAACTGCACAAGCATCCCTCTTTCTGACCACAGCCTTCTGTCTGGTCAGTTCACTCCCTGTAACACTCCAATGCCAGCACTCGCTTTCACTCCAATGGGCAGACTGGCCACTTTACTATTCTCAAACCAGCCAGGCATGTTCCCATATCAGGGTCTGTGCATTTGTTCTTCCCTTTACCCAGAATGCCTTCTCCCCCAGTGTCTGCATGGTTTTCTGGTTTGTTGATTTGGTTTCTACTTAAATCTAGCCACATTTAATAAAATAGCACCTTACGTGCCATCTTCTATGACTCTCCTTATCTTTATTTTTCTCTGCACAGCTTTATGAATGCCTAACATTTTTATTAACTTATTAATTTTTTATCTAGCTTTCCTCAAAGAATTTAAGCTTCATGAAAGTAGGAACTTTGTTTTGTATACAAAGCTCCAGACATTCATATATAAGTAAAGAAGTTTTATGTACAAGGATGTTTAATTGCATGTAATGTATTTGTTAAAAACCTAGAAAAGCTTTCCAAATCAGAGAAACAGAATCCAAAATTATGGTATACCAATTATGATGGTTAATTTTATGTGTCAAATTGGCCAAACATTATTCCAGAGGTTTCTGTGAAGGTATTTTTGATGAGATTAGTATTTAAACCAATAGACTTGCAGTAAAGCAGATTACCCTTCATAATGTGAGTAGGCCTCACCTCTCTCTTTCTCTACATGCACACACACGCACATACGCACATATCCCTTTGGTTCTGTTTTTCAGGACAACACTTACTAATCCTATATAATAAAGAACTAATATGCTAATTACACTGAACAGTAGAACGACCAGACGGGGCTGTGAGGGTCAAGCCCATTGCACAAATCTCGTGCACCGGGCCTCTAGTAACCAATATAATAGAAAAAAAACTAGCCAATTTTTAAAATATATGTTTTCAAAGAATAAATAATGATGTGAGATTATAATATAACATATAAGTACAAGGAAAATTATAATTCTAATTTTCCAATTTTGCTTAAAAGTATATATATGTTTATATACCCATTAGGGGCCTGGTGCACAAAAATCTGTGCACTCGGGGGGCCCCTCAGCCCGGCCTGTGCCCTCTCGAAGTCTGGGACCCCTCAGGGGATGTCCACCTGCTGGCGTGCCTGGCCAACCTGAGTGAGGGGCTGATGGCTGTTTGCAGACTGGCCAAGTCCCCCAGTGTGGACCCTCATCCCACTGGGGTATGACAAGCCTGGGTGATGGGCTGAGGGCCATTTTCAGGCTGCCCACATTCCCTTCGGAGTTCGAGTCCCTAATGGGGTACCTGGCCAGCCTGGGTGAGGGGCTGAGGGCCGTTTTCAGGCTTTAAGGCTGCTCACAGCTCCCAATGACCCAAGGTCCCAGTGAGGCTGGCTGGAATCAGGTTTCTGGGATTTATTTATCTTCTATAATTGAAACACTGTTGCTTTGAGCTGAGGCCTTAGGCAGGTAAGGAAGCCTCCTGTTTGTTTCAGCTCTGTGGCTTCTATAATTGAAACATTGTTACTGTAAGCAGAGGCTCAGCCAGCCTAGGCAGGCGGTTGCTGTTTACTCTAGCTCCATGGCTGCTGGCTGCAATCTTGGCTGGGTTAATTTGTATACAGCTGCTCTGATTGGCTGGTGGGCATGGCTTGGCTGGTGGGCGTGGCTTAGGTGTCCCAGAGAGATGGTTAATTTGCATATTACTCTTTTTAGATTAGATACATATGCCTGTGTGTGTGTGTGAGTAACCAAATGACACAAAAGCAGTAGAGTAAATTCAAATAGCACTTCTTTATGGGCAGTAGGATCAGAGTAATTCTTCTACTCCTATATGTCTAAATCTCTCCAAATTAACAAATTACTTCCATAAGCAAGAAACAAGTTATAACCAACAGTAACATATGAAGATAGAATACATGTTAAATATATTTGTTTGAAAATGTGCAAGCAAGCTGGATTTGGAACTTCAAGAGGATTACAAACATTATTCTCTTTGAGCTTAAGAACCCAAATTTTGAGTTAACTGTGGTTAACTAAAAACACCTTTGAATCAACAGACACTATTTTCAAAACTGAAAGGATTTAATTTTGGTGGCTACTTGAAAAATACATTTATCTCAGCTTCAAACTATCTGCATAATACTGTTTTTTTTAAAAATTTTTTTAAGTTTCAGAATTGGTCTGTTTTCTTTATTTGGTAAACAGTTTGGCTTTTGCAAGTTGGTATAAAATAGCATAAAATGTATATGACATTTTAACTTAAAAATATGCAACTACATCATGTAATGGTGAGGATTCTGGACCCTGAAAATATGCAACTAGATGTTAATTAAGTTCATCACCTAAAAAAGGCACTTGAGAAAATATAGACTGAAAAAAGTTTAAAATGAATATTGTGTGGGCTCTGAAGGTCTAATGTATAAACATTTAAATCTAATGTACCAAAGAGCAACAATCAGGAGCTCTGAGACCATTAGCTTTTAATTATTAAATAACTTCCAAAGTCCCCATTCTTAGTGCATTTTGGCATTCACAAGTATAAATTAATCTATCAATCTATCATTTCAGTAAATGATACACTAATATAGCATTTTAAAACCCAAATTTAAGTATTATACTTATAAGTATTATAAAATTTAAATATGGCTCTGTCCATTTTAAGTTCTCAGTGATAGTTTAGCTCTGGTAATCAATCAACTTACAATGTATTTTCAAGCTTAAACAATATTATCCTCAGTGATCCAACTACTTTTAGAATTTTAGCTATAAAATCAAATACACCTATACAGTAAGCATATATTTAGTATATAATACTAGTACATTAAAATTTATGTAACTCAGTTCCATCTGCAATAGATGAGTCAAAGAGTTCTTACTTGCTATCACTGTTTCCTAAAATACTTTCATTTCCTGTATTGACACAATATGGCTTAATCACCTATTCACTTCCTTAAATAGTTGTGTAAATTGTATTTTTCACTGAATTCTCTTTTTGGTGCTAGTTCCATACATTACTATGTCCAGAGAGTGAATTAGTATGTTCATTTACATAATCTCCTCTCTTAAGCTCTAATTTGTCCTTCTTAGTGGCTTTTACTTTCCTCAATCTAGTGTTGAGGATTCGGAAGACAAGTTCACTTGCCATCTCTCCATATTATGTGATTTTTAGATTTTATTTCTGTCCTAATTCAGTTTGTCTGTTTTCCTTTGTACAGCAGACTTTCATCCACTAGATCCTTCTCAAATTCTGTTGTATCTTTCTTGAAGTAACCAGGGTATTAATAGTTGGTAAATTTTGCTCTTTTGAATGGAATAATTCTATAGAACTGCTTCTTTCCAAGCTCACCTCCCCACAACCCCCACCCACATTCAACCAGAACAGTTCTTCAATCCAGCGGTCACAATCTTTCGGACCTCAAAGATCACCAGTGGTCTGTGGATCACTGGTTGGCAATAGCTGCTTCAATCTGTCTTAAATCCTAATCTACAATAGAAGGCTTCATCCACAGAAATCACCCGTGGTTTTAAATACTGAAAACTACTGGCTTAGCAAAGATGAAAGAATGCATTTTATTTTAATTACTTATATCAACAATAAATAAAACTGGTTACTATCAGATGCTTTTCTAATAAGAAAGTTGAGAAATAAAAGGTCTAATGGATAAGTTTATCTTGGAAGAGAACAGAAAATATAAAGAACAGGAAGGGAGTTCTTCTTTCTCATGATTGGCTATTCAGAGCTTTTGTGGTTTCATACTCGTTATATAAAAGGCTGGTATCTACAATATATACTGAGACTCAAAATATAAAGCTCTAGGATAGCAAATATAGGTAATAATGATATCTTGAGTTGTCCTTCATATATTCTGTGAGCTGGAGAACAGAAATGCTGGGTTCTAATGTGCTACCAAAGAAGTGAGTGACCTTAGGGGTGGAACACTAATCTTGTTGGTGTTCAGTTACTCCATCTAAGAAAGAAGCAGTTTAGAACAGCAGTCGTCAACCTTTCAGACCTCATGGACCACCGGTTGGTGACCACTGGTTTAGACTAGATGATTCCTAAAATTCCTTCAGTTTTTAAAATTCAATTATCCAAACCCAGGCTACCTTACCTGTGAGATCAGTCCCTTCTGGGAATATGAGGAGTTGAAGTGGCTCACGGATATCACAAAAATAATCAATCATGTCTTCGAAATGGCTCTTGTCATCCTTCCATTTCCTATGAATGAAAATATAGGCAGCAGCTTGCATGGCCCAACCTATGATCAATTTAACAAGAATTTACAAACTATTTATTGCCAACATCCATATTATTGAATATAATATTTAAGTTTTTATTTACTATGATTTACTATAATAATAAGAATATCATACTTTAAACTCAGCACAGATCTTGAGTTAAATTAACATATACCAGAAATTATTCTTAAAGGAGTTTGTTAAATTTTGGGGTTTACTAAATTCTCAAAAACATCTTTTCAAGCCAAACCTAGCTATTAAAATGTTAAAGGGAAAAAAAAAAAAACACCTTCCCTAATGTTTATCAGTAACTCAACCAAAGTTTTAACAACATAATTACATATTTTAATCAAGCTACCTACAAGAGATATTAGACTATCAGATTGTTCTCAAATTATGTATATGAGCACACTTGAATATTCCACTTCTGTACTACTCAATCTCTAATTTCAACAGCTATTTTCAATGCTAGCCACTTCTTTAGATTTTATTTAAAAGAGAAAATGTGTAGTGGTTATAAACATGTTCATCATAGTATATGTATTGTGATCACATTCCCTTTCTCTAGGCAAATCAACCTTGTCACCAAAGAGGCAGCCCTAAAAGAGCTGTTTTTACCCACCAGCCATCCCTCCCTGGCCAGAAATTATTAGAAATACTATGGTAAGTACCTAACTTAAGTCAGCCAATCTAAAGTCTATTCAACAGTCTATGGAATATGAAATGCTTGGCCCAAACACATGAACTATCTTTGCCAATAGAATGATCTCAGAAATTTTACCTAGGACCATGGATAAAACAAGTCAGTAATATCCTATCTAATAAAGAGGGAATATGCTAATAGATCCTTATACCATTGCAAAGATGGTGGTGCCCACAGCCAATAAAGAGGGAATATGCTAACTGTCCTGCCCTCAAATATGGTGGCACCCACAGCCAATATGGAGGGAATATGCTAATTGACTGCCCCACCCTCAAAGATGGTGGCAGCCACAGCCACAAGATGGCGGCACCTAGTCCCCTCAGCGTGCCTCTGGAGTCCCTCAGTCTCCTCAACCCCTCAGCCCTCCAGGGCTGGCCCGAGGCACAGGTAAGCCTCAGATGGTGGCTGCCCAGCTGCCCAGGGCTACCTGAGGCTTGCACTGCTGGCAGTGGCAGCAGCAAAGGTGTGATGGGGGCATTGCCTTTCCCTGATCGCTGGGTCGCTTCCCACCCCTGAGGGCTCCTGGACTGTGAGAGAGGACAGGTGGGGCTGAGGGAAACCTCTCCAGTGTATGAATTTTCATGCACCAGGCCTCTAGTAGTATATATAAATGCAAATGAATGGACAAAAAAGCAGGTAACAGAGATAATAGCAGCTAGGGCAAGATAAAGATAGTATACTGTAGTAAGTTTCTAAAAAAAAATCTTGCAGCTGAGGTGCCTAAAGTTTGTTGGCTTCTTTGCTTATCAGTGTTTCTTATATCTCACTAGAGGCCTAGTGCATGAAATTCATGCACAGGTAGAGTCCCTGGGCCTGGCTGGTGATCAGGGCCAATCAGGGCCTTCCTTCATTCTGCGCTGCCTTCTGGTGGTACTGCAAATCACAGTGAGCAGTTGAACTCCCGGTCAGTCGAACTCCCCAGAGGACAATTTGCATATTAGCCTTTTATTATATAGGATAGGATGTCCTTCTATTAGTCCTCCTGAAGGAATTTCTTTCAAGAAATGTTTGAGTTTTAGCATTCCTGAAATGTATTTGTTCTCAATTTTGGAGGCTATGAAAGCTGAAAACAAAATTCAAAATTCAAAATAATTTTCCCCTCAGATTTTCAAAGCTACTTCCAACTGTTTTCTATCATCTAATAAGGCTCACAAGAAGTCTGACATCATCCTGATTGGTATAGATAACTGAATTACTTTCCTCTGTAAGCTTTAATTATTACTTTTTAAATATTATTTTTCCTCTTCATTCTCTCAACATTGCTGTCTGGAGCTTCTGTTAGATGTTAAAACTTCTGGATCTGTCCTCTCATACTTTCCATCTCCTTTCATTTTGCATTGTGTTCAAGGGAAATCCCTTGGCTTGATCATCCAACTCACTAATTAACTCAGATGTGATGGCCTACTAATTGAGCTTAATGCAGCAATCATCTCTTTAATTTTCAAGATTTACACTTCATTCTTTTTCAATAGTAGCCAAAATTTATGAACCAATAGCAAAAAAATGTTACGATGAATACAACAGTAACAATTTTAATAAAAATATTTATTAAATGATTACTATGTGCCTAGTACTGTTCTAAGCATTTTTCTTTAATTCAATTAGTTCTCAAGACAGCTTTATGAATTAGGTAAAATCAATATCCCTATTTTATGAATAAGGAAACTGAGACACATTGAGATTCAAAGAAATAACCAAGTGGTAAAACCAGGTTTCAAATGCAGGCAGTTGAATTCAAAGCTGATTTTCTTAACCAGTGTACTAAACAGCAATATATTCTTGAATCTCTCTAAGGGTACTTACTAGTTAAACAAAGTGACATCATTTAGTCAGAGAATTAGCTACTACTTAGAGGCTAAACCTGACATTTTTTTAGTACTAGACTATCTTTAAAGCTAGGCATTTTCCTCAAATGCCAGTTCTGAATTGTCTTTGTCTTTGTAAAGGATATTCTACTATTGAACAATATTGGCAGGTAGATTGTATTTCTCCATCCAAGTGAGGGTATCTGTTGCTCCCTTGGGTGAGGGAGTAGTAGCAAGATCTGTGGAGCTGTGCCATAAAACTTTTCTAGTGCTCTGTATGTTTCAAGAATCTCAAAGGGAAGTCAAATGGCTGAATCAGTCAGCCTCTTGGACCTCTCCTTTGAGGATATGATTCTTCTCCTTGGTGCCTTTGCCTTGTCATGTTCCATGTATACATCACTAATGCTTTTGAATTTTTACTGCTTTTAGCTTAAATATTTTTGTCCCTTTCATAAAAATCACAGGAACACCTTGTGAAGTCCTCCTCTCCCTCATTTCATTGCCACCAAGGCACATTTTATTCAAGTTTAAAGAAATATCCAGATATCTCTTAACATTTAAAATCTTCAAATGTACATTTTTATGATATTTATTTCATAAGTCTGTGAGCTGATAAATGACAGTGCAACTGATCATGTCATTTGAAATTAGGCTATATACTAGTAGCCTGACTTTTCCATCCAAGGACATTCCCTCTATCACCTCAATTTCTCAGACAAGGGCTAGGAGCCTGGCAAGTTGATAAAGACAGATTCTGTGCATGCTGGCATGGAATTGCTACTACTATCTTCTTTCTAAAACCCCATTTACGTTATCAGCATTGCCTTCTCAAGCAGACAGAATTCTGACCTCCAGCACTGCAGTTGAAGCCACTCCATTACAAGCAGTAATGGGAAAGTGATACAGAGCATCAGCAGAGCCCAGGTCTTAATTTCTAGTACTATTCTTAAGTTTTGCTAGCAATTGATGGTGTCCCTTTCATTGCTTTTATTTTTTTTTTGTTTCAATATTCCAAAACTTTAATTTGCATTATACCAATTAACATAGTATTTTTTATTTTTATTAAATTTATTTTAATTTTCACTTGACATACAATATTATTAGTTTCAGGTATAAAACATAGTGATTAGACTTTCACATAACTTACACAGTGATCACCTCAAAAAGTCCACTACTCACCTAGCACCATATAGTTATTAAATATTATTGACTATATTCCCTGTGCTGTATTTTAGCTCCCTGGATTTTATAACTGCCAATGTGTACTTCTTAATCCTTTCACCTTTTACACTCATCCCTGGACCCTCTCCCATCTGGTTACCATCAATTATTTTTTAGATTCCACATATAAGTGAAATCATATGGTATTTATCTTTCTCTTTCTCTGTCTGACTTATTTCATATAGCATAATAGCCTCAAGGCCCATCCATGTTGTCACAAATGGCTGAGTAATATTCCATTATATATATACTAGGGGCCCGGTGCACAAAAATTTGTGCACTCGGGGTGGAGGGAGTCCCTCAGCCCGGCCTGTGCCCTCTCACAGTCTGGGACCCCTCAGTGGATGTCCTATGATGGCCCCAGTCTGCCAGGCGCCTTTTGTGTGTGTGTGTGTGTGTGTGTGTGTGTGTGGCCACTGGGGACCTGCCCCCAGCTGC
>PVJC01032477.1:0-13227 GCA_004026665.1 Murina feae
TTGTAAAAGGAAGGGAATGAATTTTATATAGCCAAATGAAGCAATGAAAACACATTCTGGTCTGGTTTCAGGAACCAGTTCTATCTGCCAACAAACTTTATGTAGATCTAGGATGGAAATAATGTTGGAAGAACCCAATAACTCTAGTGGGTCATCCATTCAGGGCATCAGATAGGCGCCAGGCTCCGTAACATTTCACCTTCCGTAGAACACATGCAACCTGGTATAACAGAGTCAGATAGATACCTCAGAAGGTTCAGTGGGGACATAGTCTCAGCTCTCATGTCTATATTCCTCTTGCAAGAATGTAAGACGTTGCCTCTTGTATGAAATGGAAGTGTCCTGTGTCTAACTAATGGGTAGCTAGCTTTATCTTTCTTGGGTTTTCCCATTGGAAAAACAAACAGATAATTCATTGAGTTTTATTTGTAGGTGCATAGCTGTGAGACTTCTGTGACACACAGTGAGCCTCCACAAACAGATTTTGGATTCTCTTAACCCAACACCCCATGGCATGGAGTCACCAATTCTGACAGTGTGGCTGAGTAAAAATGGCTTGTGATTAGAGTTAAGATAGAACTGGGTAGAAATTATAGTTTTTCCAATCAGTATCCATGAGCTATAACCAAATTATTACACATCTATGTACCTTTATTAATGTTTCCATTTAAAAAATGGGGATAATACTGTTTTTCTCATAGGGTCGTGAAGATTAAACCAAGCTACATATGTAAACTATCCCACAGTAGAGATTCAAAAGAACATAACTATTTTATTATTGTTGTTATTATTACAGATGTCCTATCATACCCTTTGATATGAGTTTGATTATGATAGATACTGTGATTTTGCTTTGTTTCCTCACATTAAGTACAAACGCTGCCATTCAGTCTTAAGTTTGTTTTCTCTGATGATGACTAGATTCTTTTTTTGTTGTCAGAAATTTGGCTGCTTTTTTATCTAAAAGTCTTGTCTCTCCCGAAATAAGACTCAAATTTCCTCACACTGCTATTTCTCCCACTCATTCTAAGCCTTTCCTACCACTTTTTCTTTTTACCCTGGAGAAGGAGGAGATATGTTGAACCAGATGAAAACCTAGCTGTGTGACCTTGGGATGATCTTCAAATGCTCTGTGCTTCAGTTTCCTCATCCATAAAATAGAGAGAGTAATAGAACCTACCTCGGAGGACTGTTATGAGGACTAAGTGAGCTGATGTTTACAGATTCCTTAGAATAGTGCCTGACACATAATAAACACAGTGGAAGTATTTGTTAAATAAAAATAAGAGGAAATAAAATAGAAAGTGGGGCATTTGATAGGTGGCATAACAGCAGGTCTTTGTGGGAATAAACTCTCTATGCCTGGCTTCCTTCTTTCTGTTTTTTTTTTTTTTTCTTTTAACACCTTATCCTAAAAGTGGGAAGATGGTGACAGCCAATTTGAGTTTGGACCTGAGGGAAAAGTTGTCAAATAGCCATGGATATAGGCTGAGGGGTAAGGGAGAGGGCTCCACATCACTCCTCTAAAATGTCTCAGACTATTCACAGGGCCCAAGGGTTTCACACAGGAGTTTTGGACTATTTCTGTGATAAAATAGTGCTTCTGAAGTTGCTCAGGGTCTATCTTTTTTGGGAGCTCTCTTGAGCCTTTGGTAAAAGTGACTTAACCTTTACCTTGCCCAGCACAGAATCAACTATAGAGACTATGATTTTGTTTTACTTTTTTAAGATCATTTTTCTAGTGCCCTGTGATGATGGATAGAGGTTCTCCAGGAGGGCTTGAAAACATCAGATTAATATTTGTACAGGAAAACCCATGGAAATATGAGGAACTTCCCTATAAGTGAATAAGAGTGTGTATCATTTCTGCCTGATAGCTCTTCACAGAAGTTCTTTTAATCAGAAGTTCTTTTAATGCAGACCAGTGATTGGCTATTGGTACAGATCCACAAAAAGATAAATACAGAAATCAAGAATGAGTATCTAGAAATTTCTATAGCAATTTGCCCATTGAATCTAATCATATAAAAACTTGGGTTAGAATGTTATTTTTTAATTTCCTTTTTCTAGTAATTAAAGTTTTAAATCTATATTTTATAAAATTGTGGCTTATAGCAGATTGGAAAGTTAAGAAAACAAAGCAAAATGTTTCTTTACCACAGAGAGTTTTAAGTGTTAGGAACATTCAGCCATTGGTCCAGAGGTGAGGAGTTGTGATTGGTTGGTGTGCTCAAATCTGGGATTCCATAATTTCACAATCCTAAGCCAAAAGGGGTCTGTGGCTTATGTGCTTCATATAAAAATACCAGTTTTGTTAATGGAGACATATTTATGTGAGTCTCAGCTACTATCTGGCCATGTTTAGGTCGACAGATCACCACTAATAACATAATCTGTAACCATTCAATTTCTTACAACAGAGCTTATAATGTCAGATTTAAAATTCAGTCCTGTTTCTGTCACTTACCACTTACTTGCTCTAGCAGATTCAGGATTTCATGTAATATCACTAAGCCTAACTTTCATCATCTGTAAAGTGGAAAGTAATACTTTCCTAGGATGTTTTGAAGCTCAAGTCATTAACACTTGCAGAGTATTCACTATCTGCCAAGCATGTAATAATGTAGAACAGCACACATATATTAATTTAATTCTCACAACAACTCTCTGAGGTAGTTACTGTTTTCATCCTTATTTTGCAGATGAGGAAACTGAGGCTGAAAGGGTTTAAGTGATTCTTCCAAAGTCATAGAACTAGGAAGTGATGCAACTGGGATTCAAACAGGTGGAAGAGTCTAAAATTTAAATCCCTATAGCATATTCCCTTTCACGTGTCGTTTGAATAAGTGTTGCTCCCTGCTCATTTACTCTCTTTGCCCACTTTAAGTAGGCCTCGGTAGTGGCTCTCTTTGATCCAGACCCTCATATGTTATACATACATAATTATAGGGAGATCTTCTGCCTCTACTCCCCACTTATTGGCACATTTCAAAAACTCTAATCAGATAAAACATCCTGAGCCAGATACACTTAATATAATGTTGCAAGGAAAACACTTCATAAGGTCCAATTGCCTATGGGGCCAACACATAGGCCACCCATGGCAAGCTCCTTACTTTATTCATATAGTCATCCATTTGTTCAACATCCATGTTTTAAACGTTGACAGTATGTCAGTTACTGTGCTAGGGCATGGGAAAGTCAAAGCTGTAAAGACACATACCTCACTGTTTAGGAGTTGAAACTTATTTGGCAAGGTGAACTCATAAATATGGACATGGAAGTGGAAAGATGAGAGGGAAACGAGATCACATGGTAGCAGGTAAGGAGTTGAACACATGGTCCTTCTTACATTCACTAGGTGCTCCTTGCCCACTGTTCTACCCAAGGGCAGCTACTCAGCTCATCAGCAAATAGCCATATATAGGCACCCATCACCTCCCCATTTTGAAGCTGCAGCAACAGTCTTTAGAAAATTATAGGTTTTCCACTGAGCAGGTGTAGGTGTTGATTCTTTTGGTCTGAAATGTCTTAACATTAAGTACCTGCTGAAGAAGATTCAGAGGAGTTTGATTTCTGTTATGAGATTCCCTTGGCTAGATTGTCCTTCCTTATGTGGCTAGGTTGTTTTTCCCTATTTTCAACTCTGAATACCTCTTCCTCCTTCAGGGTCGAGCTCAAATGTCGGTACCTCCTCCCCACATCTTCACCTGCCCCATTCAAAGCAGAATTGACCAGTCCCTCCTCAGTGATCCAACTGTATATTGAGCATAAATATTCATGTGTGGTAGAGAATTTATTATATTGAAATTACAGTTGGAAATGCATAGGAATCTAAAATGTCTGCCTGTGAGTGGACTGTATTTTATTCATCTTTGTATCATGCACTCAGTTCAATAAAGACTTGGATGATTGAGGCTCTTTTAGGCAGCTCTAATAAGCATCAATCTTCCTTGTTCATTGCTTCTATAATATATGAATTTAAAATGAAAGAGAAGGTGTAATTGGTTCTTCTCCATTACAAACACAGGCCAATCACATGGAGTTCATAGGAATTACAATTCTAGGATTAGGAATCACATGGAGTTCATAGTGGCAGTGTTCTTCCTTAGCTTTCCCTTCTGTGGATAAGTTACTCTGAACACAAATCTTTCTGGACAACAAAGGTTTTTCTCTGGGATCTATGTTTCCTAGAATTAACCTCTTGAGTATTCCTGCTTGTTATGATGTCTTCAAGTATTCTAGGTTTTTCTAGGACTAAATGACCACTGCCAGAGTGTCTGCTCCCACCTCAACTTTCTACGACACTCTTCATTGCCTACTCGCTTTCTTCCTTGCAAATCAAACCCAGATATTGTGTAGATGGAGATCCCATGAATTCAGAGAAAGCAGAACCCCCTCCTCAGATCCAAAGGGTTAATTATGACCGGTTTAGGACTTGACATATAACTAAGTTCTAGCCAATAAGAGAAACAGAAATGTCAGCTAGAGGAGGGCTTCTATTCCAGAGTGAAAACAACGAAAAGTGCCCCACTAGGGAGAAAAGTATTTTCTCATATGGCTTCCTTTCTGCTTTGGACACCAGTATGAAAAAATAATTCTGGAAACAACAGAAACCATCTATAACCATGAGACAATAACTTTGAGGACAAAAGGCCAACACACTAAGAGTAGTAGATCAGTAAACTAGAAAGAAACTTGGTCCTTAGTGGCATTGTTGAGCAACTGAAACAATACCAGAAACACTTCCTCTGGATTTTTTTTTTATAATATGTTTTACTGATTTTTTTTTTTTTTTTTTTTACAGAGAGGAAGGGAGAAAGATGAGAGTTAGAAACATCGATGAGAGAGAAACATTGATCAGCTGCCTCCTCCACATCCCCTACTGGGGAAATGCCCACAACCAAGGTACATGCCTTTGACCGGAATCGAACCTGGGACCCTTCAGTCTGAAGGCCGACGCTCTATCCACTGAGCCAAACCGGCCAGGGCTGAACTTTTTTTTTATGTGAAAAAATAAATTCCAATTTTTAAAACTCATTGGTCATGTTTTCTGTTACTTGAGGTCAAAAGCTTCTGATTAATATGCTTCTGGAAATTTTATTCTGCTTCTCTCACAAACCTAGACTTAGCTCTTTTCTCTTTCTCTTAGGATTCTAGACCTAAGACTCCTTTGTAAGGCTAGTTAAAGCAGCAATCAGTTTTATGGAGCTGATATCTATTTAATATATGAAGAAACTGAGAGAGAGGAGTTCGGTGATTTGACCAGGACATACATAGTAATAAACACTGGTGCTGGAATCCAGCTTTTCCGATTCCTAATCCTAGGATTGTAATTTCCGAGAGTCCTGGTTAACTGGAAAGCTTACCTGTGAGTGTAACACCGTTAAGGAATGAGACTGTTTTTGATCTCATAGTCCCAGTCCTTAGCACAATGACAGTATATTGTTGCTTGTAAAGGTTTGTTAAATAAATAAATGTGACACAAACTATATCATAAGTTCTTTGAGACATGGCTTCTTCATAATTGGCTCAGCAGGGCCCAGCATGGTGCATGGAACACAGTAGATACTCAATAAATGTTTGCTTTGGATAAATGAATAAATGGGAATTGCTAATAGATGTGTGATGCCCTATTTAGGAAATAAGGAATTTTTTAGTTAAAGGCATTGAAATTCAAGAAATTGAATGCTTAATATTAATTTTTGTGGGAAACAAGTAAAATCGGATCCACCAGGGAGACTGTCAATGGACATGAGGAAACATAGTTGGAACCGGCAAAAATAAAAACGTTTTACGTCGTTGTCGTGTGTGTGCCGCTCATAAACTACGCAGTGAAATGCGGTACATGTGCAAGTTTTGTAATGTACCCCTGCACAAAGGAAAGCATTTCGAACGCTACCACACAGTGGCGGGAAAATGCCCGCTTACAAAGTGTTAAGAGAGGGGCATTCCACAAAAATTTAAGCTCTTGCACTCAGGGACCAGGCAGTGGGGCTTATATTTAGATTTCATCACTTATTAATGGCATGGTCACAGGTAGTTAATTAAAATGTTTGAGTTCCAATTTCCTTATACACAAAAACAGGGGTAGGAATGGTATTTCATTGGGTGTTTGTAGATAAAATGCAATCATGAGAACATAAAACATGTCGTACAGTGGCTGGTATGTAGAAAACAATTATTATAATTCATTATTCTTATTGTCTGTGTTTTTGGTGGAAATCAAATGTCGTAGGGAGGTATGAGGAAAATGAGGTAAAAATGAGGTTTAGAACAGACAAAGCAGTGTCATTTAAGTTGACTTGATGCAAATGCGTTTTACTTGGGGGAGGTGCATTTTTGATGTCGTTAGCTCACTCACTTTGCTTACAGTTTGAAGAGGGAAAAAGCTAAGCAGATGGCATGGTGACACAAAGGACTGCAGCCTACTGTTGCTAGAGCTTGTAAAAATGGAACCCCATGGTTGCCAGCTTGGCTGAACTTCAAACAAGTCCATGAAGAGTGAAACTCGCTCAGGAGGGGGCAGGAACTTGGTGTGAAGCTCTCTCCAGTGCAAAGCACAGTGTCATGACAGTCATGGCAGCTTGATTCAGAGCTGGGGCCTGACCCCAGCCCGAAGAGGAAGCTGGTGTCAGAGACCCATGGCCAGATAGTGCACCTCGTAGAGGGACTCCAGAAATTGAAGCCTCTGAAAACCCTTAACTTCAGAATAAGGACAAATTACCCACAGATGGCCCAAATCACAGAAGCAGAGTCCGGGTGAAGCATCTGCAAACTCAGAGCTGAGACCCTGTCCTGCTGGGCTGAGCGGGCAGACGCAGGTCCGGGCCCAGATGGCTGCGAAGGTCACCAGGAGGGACACCAGCCAGGCGCGCTCTACTCCTGAGAGCTGGCACAACCCAAAGCCCACAGAGGCTTCCCAGGATCCAACAACCAAAATGTCCTGGTCAGGAAAACGTCACACTTCCTTTTGGCTTACTGGCTACAGGAAAATAAAAATGTATCAGGGGAGAAGGGAGTGACATGGGGAGCATAGGGGAGGCATTAGCAGAAAAAGGCCACTGTTCTCTGTTCCAGGAGCTTAAGCTGATATAATTCTTTTCTGATACACAGGTTCAGCTTCAAATCACAGAAATCCTGCACATGTGAACGTTTCCCACATAGCTCCCCTGCCATTATTTTATAAAATATAGCCACATGCAAAGCCAAACGCAGCGGTATCCAAAGTGCAGGTTTTTTTTTCTTCTTCCAACAATATAGAAACATGCAACACATGACCTGATGGAAACCTTCAACGACAAAAAAAAAAAAATACCAAATTTTATTTAAAAGAAGTCTTGCATGGAATAAAGTCCTCCCATCATTCCACTGGAAGAAAAAGCCATCTTCTGGTGCTACACACGTATCTTGCCCCTCGCCTTATTTGTAACCATTCACTCCTGCCACTAGAATGGCCATCTCTCTAAAGTCAGCATCATATTTCATTCATTGTCAAAACCTTGACACCACCTACCTAACGTTCAGTAGGCTCTTAATTAATGGCGGAATAATGAGTGAATACAGGCATGTGTGCAGGGCTAGGGATTGATAATCAGTTTAGTTTAGTGTCTGTTTACCAGGGGAGGGTATTTGAGGTTAGTGTGGAATAACCCCTTTGCCATGTTCTCAGCCAATCTGATTGAAGTTCATTTCCTCCTCCTCTCCCAACTGCTTCTCACTCCTGTTATGTATCATAGAATATTAGCCACCAGTTGAGAAAGACAGCTTTCTAAATGAAAGGTGCAAGTATTTCTGTTCCATTTGTTGATTTATCAATGGCATTGATTTAGGTTTTCAAGTCTAATTTGGATCCATTCTTCCTTATAAAAAAAAATCTAAATCAAAGTCAGTCTGACTTCACTTTCCCATCCAAAAGGGACACTTGAAAAATCTAGGTTAAGAGAAAGGGGCCCCGACCAGGAGATAGTGGCTGGCTGGATTATTTTTCCTCTTCCTGCTTTGTTTCTTTGGCAATATATATGCTTTTCCATATAGAGACAAAATCTCCCAGTCTTCTCAATTAGTATTTTCTTCTTATTTGAGACAAGCTCCTCAAAGGCAACCAGGTGGGGGATTCTTGAGGATTTTCTTTTCTTTGGGAAACCGTCTTAGAGAGACTCCTGTTATTATTACCACTTAATCACTCAGATCTACATTTGAAAGCTGACAATTGACAAACGCAACAGAAATGGACCTCCTGCAGTTTTTCAGCTCAGAATGACTTTTCTTCTTTTATGAGTAAGCAGTGTGAAGAACTCATAAAAAGAAACCTTTTACCTTTGATAAGGCTAATGACCTAGTGTTTTATTTTAAAGGCGGGAAAACTGCCCAGGTCCAGGTCTTCCTCTCCCAGGGACACTGTCCATTCTACAGGCTGGCCGCCCCCGACCCCACGGCTAGGCAGAGCATGTGTTAAGGGGCTTGGTAGTTTTCAGTGATCAGCGCTGCAGCTCAAGCACCATGGACAGATGCCAGGCAGGCACTGGAGCTGATCTCACAGAAGCATTTAACTCAAAATGCAGATACTTTTTTTTAGAAGAAAGAAAAAAAGCCCTTTTGAATGATCAACTAACTCGATAAACTGTGGAGAAAGACCAGCAGTTATTGACATCTGGCGCAGCAAAGCTGAGATGGTTCCCTAATTACATAAACAGGGTTTATTTTTCCCTTCTTCCTTATATCTCATCACACCACCAATTATTCCTGAACTAGAAATTTGAGCAAAATAAATGAATCCATCAATGCAATGGAATCTAAGGATTTGGTTTCAAAATTTAAGAAATTGTAGATTGTGAAACAGAAAACAAGAAGTGGCTGCAGTACCAGGCACAGCCTCCCCTGTGGTCCATGCCCTGAGGCGATTGACAGTCATCAGAATCACCTCACGCTTTAGCCACTTCTGGGCTTTGTGGACAGGAGGATTCGATAGTGCCTGGAGTAGAGGCAGATGAGAGAAGCCCAGACACCTCCTCCCCCAGTGAGAGCAACACCTTTGGCTTGTGGCCTCCCAAATACTAATATTTTAGCCATTATTATTGGGCTCAAGAGCACTAGAATAGTTCATGGAGCTCTGAGCATAGAAAAGGTGGCATGGCCAGCATATTGCTTTGGGAAAATCCATTTGCTACTTTCACATATAAAAATGTGTTACTATGCTGTCTTTTGGATTAGCAACCAATGAGCCAAAATGCGGCCAAGGAGCAAAATGGCAGAAGAGCAGATGCAAAGAAGAAGAAAGTACTCCAGTAAATAGGCAATCCTGAGACAAAAGGAACCCAGGAAGCTGACTTCTGCCATGCACGCACGCATGTAGTAATGGCATGATGCTTCTACAAAGTGGTTTGGGGAGGCCAAGGGTCTCTTTGACTAAGAACTGCACAACATGAACTGCTTAGTCCAAGCTTCATGGTGTCTACACCTAGCACTTTCTCTTTCACACCTGATATTCTTAGTTACTATTCCACCTTACCCTTCAAATTCTCAAAAGGCCCAGAAAATGATATAAAATTCATGAAACACTGAAAATCGAGAACAGCTGTGTACTAATTACTGGAGTTTATATGAAAGTTTCATTAAACACAGAGAAACACGATGGATTGAGAAAGGACCACCAATGTTCTTTGTGCTGTGCCTTCGCAATCAATCCTTCACACAACTGCTAGCATCAACTTCCCAAACCTCAAATTCAATCGACATAAAACCTCTCAAAGGCATCAAAGGCTTCTGAGTGCGTTGGTCATTAAAGTGAGACTTCCCTAACTTGGCATCTAAGGCTGTGGTCTGGTGTCTACCTATATCTCTCTTTTATCCCCATCCATCATCCACATGCAGCCGGTGTACAGGCAGCTCAAAGTACTCCCTGGGTATTTAATATTCCCAGGTCTTCCTTCATCATCTAAACCTGTGCTATCAAATGCAGTAGCCATTAGCCACATGTGGCTACTGAACACCTGGACTATGGTCAGTTCAAATTGATCTGTGCTACAAATGTACACCATGCACACCAGATTTTTAAAATTTAGTATGAAATAAAGAATGTTTCATTAATAATTTTAAAATATAGGTTACTTGTTAAATGACAATATTTAGATGTGTTGAATTAAATAAAATACACTATTCAACTGATTTCACTTGCTTCTTTGTACATTTGTTTAATCTGGTTTGTATATGTAACTTTCATTATCTTTCCATTGGATAGTGTTGGTCCACAGGTATGGCATATTCCTTCAGAGAGAGGAACCTTTTTCACTTTGTTCATGGAGCTAGCTTTTCCTCATCAGCTAAGACTCAGTTTCAAATCACCTCTTCGGGCAACAAATATGAAAATGTGCAGTACATAATAAAATACATTTCTCCTCTTCCCCCCCCGCTTCCCAACTAGCTACACCTATTTGTTTGTGATAGAATCCCAAAGAAGGTGGAAAAGAATTGTTATGAGTCTCTTTAGACTAATTCAGTTTTGGAGGCAAAGGTCTTTAAGTACAAATACTTTGTTCAAATTGCAAGAAACAGAGCTGCTTTCCCCAGAGAATCTTACCACTAAGTCCAAGGGCATTGCTAGAGACAGGCCTTCCCTCAGCTGGAGGCACAGGACCCACCTAGGGCTGCGCTCAGGTTCCTCTGGCTGGGAGAATCACAGTGCCTCCTTTTGGTCCCTCACTGGATTTCTACTATGATGCTGGTACAGTCCAACACTGCCCAAAAGATCTTGCCAGGCACCCTCAAAGCAATGCCCCATGCGGCTACAAAAGGAATGTTTTGCCTTTTCCCAGGAATAAGAATTTAACTCTTAACTTGAGAATGAGTTGGCATTTTACACTTGACATCTTGAAATGGAAAGAACACATTTTAAAAAGCTAGCTCCACACCTACACAAAGAGGCAGTGAAGGTTACCTTTGTTTCTCCTGTTCTGCAGACCACACCCATCACTTTGGAGACAATCATTTTTTTATTGGTTTTCAGCTTTCCACAGTTCCCTGAGTACAAAGACCCCAAGACACTCATTCGTGTAAGTAAAGGATGTTCAGATCCCCATATGACTACTCAGATTCTCCTTCCTGCTCCTACTCTGGTCTCTCCTGTGTTGGCCCATGGTTGCTTGATGCTTCTGCTATACTCTGCTGGTGTGAGTCCTGAAACACTTGTTCCAACACCACCACACAATAGACATGACAATTATGGTGCCTGCCACACACACAATCCCTGCTGAGCCACCACGTTATCCTGGTCCTGTTGAAGGGACAACACTATGTGGCCACATTTCACACAAGTAACTCCACCCCTACCTTGGCCACAACTGATTGGATCAAGGGTAGGCACTTCATTCAAGAACAGTCCAGTCAAGTGCAAAACGACAAAATGGAGTCCATTAGATTTCTTTTCGGGCTATAAAGTGATTATGTTAGGTCATGGGAAAAAGTAAACTGAGAAAATCAAAGCCAAGGGCACAGCAGAAGCATGTTTCAAGGAACCATTGGGGTTCTGTGATGGCCTGATGTCAGAATGAGGAGACACCTGGGTGGGAGGAGCCAAACTCATGCCCACTTTATCCAAAGAAGTTCCACTTTGATCAGCTTTAAATATCAGATGTTGCTTGAAGAAAAATTTTCACTGCTCAAAAGTGAAAATCATAGAAATGTGAAAAAGTAGAACCAAAGAATGTTAAAGAAGATGGATAATAGATAGCCAACAGATAAAGGAGAAAGTAGTGGGCCCTGGGAGAACATCTGAATCACATTAGTGCAGATCCCCAACTGAACACCCCAGAACTTCTGTTCTTCTGTAGCCCCAGCTCTTCCCGGCTCATCCTGAGGCCCAGGCCCCTATGCCCTAATAGTAAACTGACATACACACGCACACACACACACACACTCACACACACACACGCTCCTCCCTAACCAAACCACTGAAGCTACTGAGTGAGGTTTTGATCCTTCCTTCTAAAGTACCCTGGTAGAAGAACCCTGAGACATCCACACAGATATTTCTCTATGTTGAAAGATTTTACTTAAAAGAAATCACAGCTCTTTTGGCCTAAAATTAGAAGACTAGATCTCTGCATAGTTATAGAGATATTTTAAGCCTTAAAAATTAAGCTTGTTTTTTCTCTTGTTTTTATTTCAATTTGACAATCTTTTAGATCAAAGAGCTTAGAATCTTCCAGGTCCCAGACTGGAGGACCCTTAAAGGTTACCTCTTCCCGTTGTTTTCTAAAGCCTTCCTCCTTGTGATGATTAAGTTAGATGGAAATGACGGAAAGGCATGGGGCAGAATTCCTGGTACATCTGTATTTGCTCTTCTTTATAGGCAGCATGGTCCACGTGGCAGGGCCATGCCTGGTTGCTCTGCAATGGACCCCCATATCTAGTATACAATAGGCACTAAGTAAGGATTTATGACAGGCTAATTGACTGACTACCAGTAAGATTCTTGCTTTCTGGGTCAACTCTCCTACCTCTGAGAGTTGCTTTTCAAATTAGGATAGAAGCAAAGAAAAAATCAACACAAAATTGTCCCACACATTTTGGAGTTTGGGAAAAGGCATTCAAGGAGACTGATTTTTAAATATTTTCTAATGCCAAAGTTGTAAGCAGATGACTGACTTTCACAATATGCATGTGTAAAATTTGTTTCTTTGACCAAAAATTAAAAAAAATTGGCCAAATTAGGCTAATGGCATCAAAGTGAAGATTAAGGGGGAAAGATATGGGTACTTTTAGAATCATTACTGTCAATGATTTAATTATTTTATTCTCCTAGTTCTTAAAAGGAGCAAAATAAGTAAGAATCTTTGCCATATACTTTTAGAAACTTTTGGCTAATTGAGGAGGCAATGGCAATATTTAATTATTGGCAGAGCAAAACTGACTTTCATTCAGCCATTTATTCATTCAACAAGCATGTAGTGAGCTCCTCTTATGTGTGGATTATCTAAGGGAAAGAGACATGGGCTAGGTGTATTCTCTGCCTCCTCTCATCACCCCCTTACTTGTACGGTGTCTAAAACCTAAAACATATATATTTTTTCATTTTTTTATTACATAAAGTATTACAAAGATTAGTATTTATATCTCTTTTTTCCCCTGCCCTTCCCCCAGCCTCCCCTACTCCCCCATTGTTTTGTGTCCATTGGTTATGCTTAAATGCATGCATAAAAGTCCTTTGGTTGATCTGTTACCCTCCCC
>PVJC01032478.1:0-19897 GCA_004026665.1 Murina feae
GCTTACGGTCCATGTCGGAGCCGTCCGCACACAGAGGACACGAGTCTGCGATTCGAGGGAGAACTTGGAGCTAGGAGATACTTTATTTAATATATACACAATTTTTATATTCACAGGGTGTCCCCCCAAAATGTGTATGCACTACAACAGCCGAGAGCTCAGTTTTGAAAACGAAATGTGTTTTAATGAACACGGTCTTCATAGTTACTCAAAGTGTGTGTGTGCCTTTTGAGGGACACCCTATAGTGACGTGTGGAATGTAGACCTGAGACAAGCCCACTGCAGTTCACCTTCGTGCCGACTTCCCTCACAGGGGGAGACGGGTCCCCGTGGAACCAGCGTCACGCGGCCCAGGAGACGCGGGAGAAGGGACCTGCCCAGGAGGCTGAGGGTGGGCCAGAGGCAGCAGGGCGGCCAGAGCTGCTGCTCCACAAGGAGTTTCCGGAGGAGAGCGTGGCCCCATTTGTCACCTTCCACCTGTGGGCCAAAGGCGGCTTGACCTTGGGTTTAGAACATGTGAGTCGCTGGTGACCTGGAGATGGAGGTGGAGGAGGTGGAGGAGATGAGGGTTGTGGGGAGAGCAACACCAGGGACAGAGACCTCTTCCTTGCGGGGGCCGTGGGGGGGTGAGGAGGGGGCGTCCAGAGAGGCGGGAGGAAATGGGGTCCTCACTGAACGGAACGTCCCAGGGACAACAGCCATCCCAAAGGGGGGTCCCCAGAGACTCTGGTCTTGACTTAGCTCCTTTTTAAAAATATATTATTATTGATTTCAGAGAGGAAGAGGGAGGGAGGGAGACAGGGAAGGAGAGAAGGAGGGAGGGAGAGAGGGAGGGAGGGAGAGAAATATCAATGATGAGAATCATGGATTGGCTGCCTCCTGCACAATCCCCAATCGAGCCTGCAACCCGGGCACGTGCCCTTGACCGCAGTCAAACCCAGGACCCTTCAATGCGCAGGCCGATGTTCTATCCACTGAGCCAAACTGGCTAGGGCTCAACTGAGCTTTGAATGACAGAAATAGCCTGGTGTCTGGAAATAGCCTGGGAGAGAATGGCTGTCCTCGCGCTGCCTTCCAGTGTCTGTCTCCCCACGCGCGACACCTCCTCGGGGTGAGGGGAACGTGCAGCTGAGCTTCTGGCAGCCGCCACCAACCCGACCCGCTCAGGATCTCACACTGTTGTTGACAAAATTAGCTTCCACCTGACGAAACAAAGGCTTGCCCTCTCTGTCCCTCCCTCCCTCCCTCCTCCCCGCCCCCCTCTCTCTCATGATGCCAACCTTAAACTATCTATATGTATAGAGAGAGGTAATATGCTATAGGGTCCTAACCGTGTCCCAGTCACAACCGTTCAGCAGGCTGTGCTTGCACAGGAGCTGGTGGGTGGGGAGGGGGGCGGGGACTTGCACCACCAGGACGTGAGGCTGCTGCCAGGGGCAGCCCCCCTGGCGGAGATGGGCACAGGCCCTCAGTGCCACCTGGCCCAGAGGGGGGCATCAGGAGAGGGGCAGGGCCTTGGCGGAGAGCTCTCAGCACTCCTGCCCTGGGGTTTGAAGGCGCGGAGAGGAAGGGAGAGCAGAAGGGCAGTTAGAAGGTTTAGGCCAGGAGGGGAGAGCAGATAGGCAGTTAGGGGGATCAGGCCAGGAGGGGAGAGATGTTAGGGGCATCAGGCAGGCAGGCAGGCAGGTGAGTGCTTAGGAGCCTGTGGATCTGGATTGTGAGAGGGATCCCACATTGGAAAGCGTGCAGGCCAGGCTGAAAGACACCTCCCCGCCCCCCACATGCATGAATTTCATGCTCCAGGCCTCTAGAATATATATATTTTATTCTAAGTCTCGTTAAATGAGTACTGAGTATATTCTGTGTGGCTGACATCACTCCCAGGGCCTGATGCACAGATGGACGCCCCACCCTCCCTTAATTAAATATACGTATTTAATTGATTTCTGAGAGGAAGGGAGAGGGGGAGATAGAAACATCAATGCTGAGAGAGAAGCATGGACTGGCTGCCTCCTGCACGCCCCACACTGGAGACTGAGCCTGCAACCTGGGCCTGTGCTCCGACCGGGGATCGAACCGTGACCTCCTGGTTCGTAGGTCAACGCTCGACCACAGAGCTAAGCCAGCCAGGCACAGGGCCAACTCTAGGACCCTTGCACTTGAAGTCTTCGGCTCCTACAGTGAGCAGAGTCCTGGGTGTGTGCAGTGTATGGAGCGGCCTACAGCTCCTCCTAGTGGCCAGAGCAGCCACTTCCATTTCACTGCCTGGTGTAAAGTGTGAACCAATGACCCCACGAGACCCCCGCTGAGGTTTTGGCCTGAAATACCTGCAGTGAAGCCCTTCCTGAGCCCCGAGGCCTCGTGCAGGCGACGGTGAGGATTTCTCGTTGTCTGTGCACCGCGTCTGTCTCGCATGGAACTCGCAGCTCCCTCCTGAGGGCTGGTGGCCCTTCTGTAACCTCCCATTGCTGTTCACAGCCGCCCAGGGGGCGGGCGGGGCACCTGTCAGCAGGGGAACATCTGTGGATTAGCTGGCGCATTAGCACCCGAGTGGATGCGTGGGTGGCAACAGGTCAATGCGAAGGGTTTCGAAAGATTTTTACCGTCTCCGATTGTTCCCATAAACCACCTAACAGCAATCACAACTCAGCCTTGGAATCGGTGGTCACAGTACTTCAGGACGGAAGAGAACGCCTTTTGTGCATAATTATCACAGGCCTCGCTCACCCGGCTCTGAAGAGCTATTTAAATTGCGTGTTCGGGGATGATTTCCCTTAAAATGAGAAAACATTATTCTTCTGATCTCACCAGAAGATTCCCCCGGCATCACGCTGTAGACTGGAAAACACGAGCCACCTCTTGCGTGTCCATGGCTTACGCCCAGAGAAGTGTCTGCAGGGCTGAGGGAGGTCTGCTGTGCTCTCTGGAACGAATGTAATTATGGCCTGAAAGAGTCACACTCGCCAAGGGATGAGGGCAGATACACAGACACACGCACATACACACACATGCACATACACACATGCACACACATGCACAGCTGCCCACCGGACAGCATCTCATTGCTCAGTCACTGTATGAAGATGAATGCAAGTATATTTTCAACCCGAGGGAGCTGCAGTTCATTGAAAGGAGGCAGCACTCTCAACATCAGTGTCCATGCGATGGGCTTCTCGCTCTGCTGATTTCTAGTGCATTTGTCTTTCCACTAATTACCGCACACGCTGCCACCCCCACACACACACATGCTCCCGTGTACATAAACATGAACTCAAATATGTACCTATGTCCACTTTTACTCACACACCTGCATCCTACGCGGAACCTTTCTTACTACAATACACCTTAGGAGGTAGGACCGTGGCTTGTTTTACCTTAAGATAAATTCATGGATGGACTGCAAGTTTCAAGTATGGGGGGCAAGGAGAAGGAATAAGAGGAAATTGATGTAGAATTTCATGCCTTTTTTTTTTTTTGGTCAACGTAGCCAAAGTCAGCTGTGCATAATTTATTCTCATACTTTCCGGCGCTGTAGGTCTGGCAGGTGCGTTTCCCCTCCTACAGATGGGAGATGGGGGCCTGGAATACTGGACAAACAAGGTCAGCACTGTAAATGCTCCAAACGCCTGCGTGCACTTGCTCCTCCCAGTGCACGCAGAATCCCATGCTACCTCCAACTGCTCTGAGAGTTTACCCAAAGCCACGATCAAACACGCAGGAGCATTATCTTGACATTTGTCAGCTCGATGTCAGAACTGCGTTGCCAAGGATCTGTCTCCAGGCAGCTTTCCGTCCTCTCTGCGGCTGGGCTGTCACTCTCCATCTGGTGTTGGGAACGCTGGGCATCAGGAGAACGTTTCCCGGTTCCTTTAGTGCTGGGCCTGGGGAACAGGACATTGAACAGAAGGAACCCAGCATTCCGGGAGCAGGTATGGAAAACAGGTCCGTGTTCAAGGAAAGGTACGTGCAAACCTTAGGGTAGGGCTTTCTGTTAAGTAAAAGTCAAATATGTTTTGCTATGTTGCTGTTGTGATGATGAAGGATCCAGGAATCATATTTCATGTTACTAACAATAACCATCCCAGCACACATTACAACCAGATCAAGAAACCTACACCAAAATCTCCAGGTGGTACAGCAGAGCGCTAGACAGAAATGAGCAGGGAGAGGGGCCACAGGAGATTGGCTGTGGGAGCACTAAAGATGTCTGACTCCCACAGGGAGCGGGCCTAAGCTGGCAGTCAGACATCCCCCAAGGACTCCTGGCCTGCCACTGCAGGCCTAAGCTGGCAAGTGGACATCCCCTGGGGGGTCCCAGACTGTGAGAGGGCACAAGTCAGGATGAGGCCCCTCCCCACCCCTGAGTGCACACATTTTTGTGCACCAGGCCTCTAGTTCAATAAATAAATGGCAGAATCAATCTCATAAACACTGTGTACAGTAAAAAACAAAACCTGGCATGGCTGGTGTGGCTCAGTTCATTGGGCATCTTCTGTGCACCAAGATGTACCAGGTTCGGTTCCTGGTCAGGGCACATGCCCAGGATATGGGCTTGATCCCCAGTTGGGGGTGTGCAGGAGGCAGCTGGTCAATGAATCTCTCTCATCGATGTTTCTCTCTCTCTCTTCCTCTCTATAAAATCAATAAAAACATATCTTTTAAAAAAGAAAAGCTAGATGTGATTTGTGAAGACTATGTAAAAAAGACCCCCAAAAATTTACCAGTGGGAATATGATTGCATAATGATTTCTAACTAAGAACTCAAATAATAATTTTGGTACCTTTTTAAAAATTGTGGAAAATAATTACTTATCTTTTAACCAACCATTGAACAGTTATCATTCATGTTTAATCATATTAAATAATATCTAATCTAATAAAAGAGTAATATGCAAATTGACCCTCACTCTGTTACACCTAAACCACGCCCACCAGCCAAACCACGCCCACCATCCAATCAGAGTGGCTCTATGCAAATTAACCCAGCCAAGATGGTGGCCAGCAGCCATGGAGCTAGAGCAAACAGGAGGCTTCTGTTGCACCAGTGATGGAGGAAACTGCCTGCGTAGGCCAGCTGTAGCCTCTGCTCAAGGCAACAATGTTTCAATTATAGAAGATAAATAAACCTCAGAAACCTGATTCCAGCCAGCCTCGCTGGGATGTTGGGTCAACGGGAGCTGTGGGAAGCCTGAAAATGGCCCTCAGCCCCTCACCCAGGGTGGCCACACCACCATGGGATAAGGGTCCCCACTGGGGGGCTTGGCCAGCCTGCAAACAGCCATTAGCCCCTAACCCAGGCTGGCCAGGCACGCCAGCAGGCGGACATCCCCTGAGGGGTCCCAGACTGTGAGAGAGCACAGGCCAGGCTGAGGGAACCCCTGAGTGCACAAAGTGCACTGGGCCCCTAGTATATATATATATAAAAGCCTAAGTGACCGAACAACTGGTCGACTGGTTGCTATAACGCACACTGATCACCAGGGGGCAGATGCTCAATACAGGAGTTGTCCCCTGGTGGTCAGTGCACTTCCACAACCAACCTACCATGGCCCCTCCCCCCGGCTGGTCAATCTCAGGCATCCCCTCCCTGCAGCCAACCTCCTGTCGCCCCGATCACTGGCCAGGCTGAGGGACCCCCCTCCGCCCACTGCATGAATTTGTGCACCAGGCCTCTAGTTCTTTACAATTATTTCACGTTCTTAATTGAAGTGACTAGTATTTCAGAGGAAGCTGGGATGAAGTAAAGGTGACTGTTACTATCCGCTGAATTCCTATGAGAATCTGCTTCAGGTTCTGTAGAAAAAGAACACAGCCAGCCAGTCCTTTCATATCAAACTGTTTATTAAAACTGAGACTTTACAATATATTAGAATGACACGTTCCACGGACAAACACTTAAGATGTCCTATATCTCACTGGGGGCATACAAATTTACGCACATAATGAAAACTAAGCTATACATGTAGTACCAGCGACCTGGAACTCCTGAGCTGCCCCCCCGTTGGTTTCCCAGACCCTGCGGAACATTTCCGCCCCCTTCAGAAAGGATACGACCCATCCCGAGGGAATTGCTTTGGCAATCGATGCTCTCTCCAAGGTCACACGGAAGCCGGCCTCCCGTGGGCCTAAGGTTTATCTTCAGAGGGCTCTTTGGCGTAGAGGTCGGACTGTGCTGTGAGGAAGGATTCCCAGGTAGCAAGGCACTGAGGAACGAAAACAAACACGAGGAGATGAGCAGTGCCTCACGGTCAGAGTTCAAGGTGGGCGGCCCAGGATCACCTGCCCACAGCCATCCGCCCCTCCACTCTCCCACCAGCTTGCCAGACCCTCGTCCTGTTCTACACATTTTAATTCCTTTTTTTTAAAACAAACCATTTTATTAATCTCACCGGAGGATATTTTCCCATTGAATTTTAGAGAGAGTGGGAGAGAGAGAAACATCAATGTGAGAGAGACACATCGTTTGGTTGCCTCCTGCATGCACCCCAACCAGGGACAATGCCCTTGACTGGAATCAAACCCGGGACCCTTCAGTCCATGGGCTGACACTCTATCTACTGAGCCAAACCGAGTAGAGCTGTACCCTAATTCTTAATGAGGGAACCGACTGCTCAGTGCGGGGAAAGCCTATACAAGGTTAAAAGATGAGCCAGGATTAGTTTGCTGAAATGCCCCCCTAGCACTCCACTAAGTTATGCAGGAAAAGATGGAGCATTTGGCTGTGAGGGGCCAGGCGTGAGACGCCCAGGCAGAGGACGGAGACGCAACCCGCCTCCGTCGGGTCCGAGTCCCACAACAGCAGGTGGGTTCGCACAGGCTGATGGTCTAGATCTGAGTTTCATCGGCTGACAACCGAGTCACAGACAGTGCCCACTCACCACGAAAGCAACTGTGAAACGGCATTTCCATGTCCCGCGCGAACCTCTAGGCAGAACGCCTCGCACAAAGCAAGCGCTCAGAGTTAGCGATGATGCAGCGAGGGTCTGTGGGACCCGCTGGGGCGAGCGGGCCATTGCTGAGGTCGGGAAGCGAGAAAGGGACGGGAGACCGAAGAAGATGCACAGACGTAAATGGGGCCGTGACCTTGCCTGGGGCCGATCCCCCCCACGGCCTAGCCTCCGGTACCCACGCGAACTGCATCCACGGAATAACCTTAATAGCTTGTGTGTGCTATATACGGAAGACAAGGATGTCAGCACTTCTCATCCAAAACGATGAGCGCGAGAAGACAGCGGAGCAGCGTTTTTTCAGCGGAGGAAGAAAACACGCCATCAAGGGACTGATTTTTTCGACTCTGAAATCATTACAACTTGTGACATGAGCTAAAAACCTAAAAAGTCAGAGCAACGCCCGAAAGTGCCCGGGATCTCCACTGGCCTGAACGTTCATGGGACCCGTCAGCTCGATCTAGCTTTATCCTCATCGGAGGATCAGCATAGGAGTCCCACTTCTAGTTGCGTCGTGTGTCACGGCCCCCACACGTTCTATTCCACCGGCTTCCGTGCTTTGACGAAACCACGCCTTGTACCTGACAGCTGAGGAAATGGCGACCCGTAGTGTCCAGCGAAGGCAGTGATGCCGGCGCCATTAGAAGAGGCACACGGGTGGTGACCCCACGGCGAGGGGGTCACGTTTCCTAAAGAACCAATGAGGCACGAATGGTGCTCTCTCAGGGACCACAGAGCTTCCACGGAAGCTTCTGCGTTTAAGGAAGGACCGTTTCTGAGCCGGTGGGCGTGAGGCGGCTCGGACCCGGTGTGGCTGCAGGTGAACCTCGGTCCTTCTTCGGGCCGTTGCCACGCGCCCAGGAGAAGGGCGCGACTCTGTGTGCCCATCAAGTGTCATCCGAGAACCAAAAGAGCAGGTTTCCCAGGGCTGATTGCGGCCCCCAACCCATGGATGGGTCGGCCTGGCTCTGCGGGGCGGGGCAAGGTGTGGAGACGCAGCAGGGGGAACACTGCCCCTCCCCGCCGTCTTCCATATTTGTGAGGTCATCGTCCTCGCAAGGGATGTCCAAAGATCCATGCCCCACGGAGATTGCTGTCAGTGGCTGCTATTCCTCCAGGGGTCGGCGCTGACTGAGACCTCCCTTTGTGCTAGGCACGGAGTCGGGGGGACATGCATTCCACTTGGAGACCTGCGTTCTACGTTGGCAATTTTAGGCTCAAGGGAAAGAAGGTGTGACTTAAAGGGTAAGCTGGTTGAGACGCCAGAAAAATATATCTGAGGAAGAAAGCTTCAAAAATCATTTATTTTAGAGGCTTGCCCAGAACGGTCAAGGTTGCTTCTAGGCCTTTTCTCTCATCTGCCTTCATTCTATTACACACACACACACACACACACACACACACAGCCTAGCACGCAAGCAGATCTGTGATGCAGGCCCTGTTAACTTTAGTGCTTTAGAGATAAAGAACCCCAAGTCTAAGTCTTCAAGGGCTCCCAGCTCAAGGTCACAGTTGCACCTGCCCACGGCCCATGCTCTTAGCCACCATGGGATAATGCCAATGTCAAGTTTAGTATTTTTATAGGTAACTAGAGACTCGGGGCATGAAATTATGCACTGGGAGGGGAGGGGGCCCTCAGCCCGGCCTGTGCCCTCTCACAGTCAGGGACCCCTCAGGAGATGTCCACCTGCTGGCTTAGGCCTGCTCCCCCCCAGCATTTGGACATTCCTCTCACTGTCAGGGACCCCTCAGGAGACGTCCACCTGCTGGCTTAAGCCCACTCCCCAGCAGTCAGACATCCCTCTCGCAGTTCGGGACCCCTCACTCCTTACCACCTGCCTGCTCGCTGCTTTTTACTGCTCGGCTCACTGCTCCTTAGTGCTGCCGTGGAGGCAGGAGAGGCTCCCACAACCACCACTGTGCTTGCCAGCCGTGAACCCAGCTTCTGGCTGAGTGGCGCTTCCCCTATGCGAGTGCACTGACCACCAGATGGGTCCTGTGATGAGCGTCTGCCCCCTGGTGGTCAGTGCACGTCACAGCGACCGGTCGTTCTGGTTGTTCTGCCTTAACAGTCGCTTAGGCTTTTATTATATAGATGCTACACCCTGTTCACGGAATGGCTAACAGAAAATTTAGTTTCATCCAAACAGGCTGATAGATACAGAGAACAGATTGATGGCTGTCAGAGGGGAGGGGTTCGGGGGCTGAGTGAAAAAGGTGAAGGGGTTTAGAAGAACACAGCGGTAGTTTCAGAATCACCTTAAAGATATAAAGCACAACATAGGGAATACGGGCAATCATATTGTCATATTTATGGATGGTGCCAGGTGGGAACTGGAAATACCGGGGGTGGGGAGGTGGGGAGGACCACTTTGCAAAGCATGCGATTGTCTAACCACTAAGCTGTGCCCCCGAAACTAACATGTCAACTGGGATTGCAAAAGAGAACTTGAAAAAATAACATTTAGTTTCATCCAAATGATCACATAAACACCTTAATATTTCCTATGACGACAAAGTAAAATAACCACACATTTATAAAATGTGATAAAAGCCAAACCTTACCATGTGCTTCTCTTAAAACCAGAAATTCCCATATTAAGGCAGCAATGGCGGTGCCTCCCGTCTCCCCTGATCTGAAAGTCTACTTAGACGGCGCAGTGGTAAGCGCATCTCTCTAATGACCTACAAGTGGGAGCCGTGTCCTCGGAGAGTCCCAGTGGCTTTGGGCGCAGACGACATCACGGACGTCTGAAGAAATACTGAAGCTCCAACGTGTCAACACCTCTACCTGGAGCCAATATGGTTGCAAAATAAATTTCGTCATCAAAGTCGCAGGCCAGGCCTAAGGCGAGGGCGATGAGCTGTGCGACAGCCTAGTAACTGCTCTTTACCGCCGAAACCTGAGTCAGGTCAGTCCCAGAACCTCGTGGGAGCCGCATGCTTTAACGTCTGAGAAGTCACCCACGTAGAGACCTCAGGGTGTGTCACGGGAGGAGAGCAGCTCCTGGTATTCTGCAGCAGCTCAAAATTATTCACAGATTCCACGCTGGGGAAAAGCCTACACTCAGCTCCTAAGTGTCATCTGCCAACTTACGATTTTGGAAATACCAACGACTTCAGGATGACGAAATCGGCACGTTTTTCTAAAAATGTCTTACATCGCCCTGACCGGTTTGGCTCGGTGCATAGTGCATCGGCCTGCGGACCAAGGGGTCACGGGTTCGATTCCGGTCAAGGGCATGGACCTTGGTTGCGGGCACATCCCCAGTAGGAGGTGTGCAGGAGGCAGCTGATCGATGTTTCTCTCTCATGGATGTTTCTAACTCTCTATCCCTCTCCCTTCCTCTCTGTAAAAAAACCAATAAAATATATTGTTAAAAAATACTTTAAAATGTTCTTACGTCTCTCTCAAGGCTATCCTAGCAGCGAGTGTGCATCTGTAAAGCCGTAGCTGCAGGAGTGAAGGCAAAGGACTCGTGAGCTGGACGCGCCACCTTGTGGCCATTGCTTTACCGCTTTCCTGTGAGTCTGAGCTCTCACTCAAGGGTCTGCTGAAGCCAGAGGTTCCGCTTCTCCCTTCCACCCCCGGGAAAGCGGGGCTCTCGTGCGTGGACGGTCTTACAGGAAGAATTACACTTCAGACATCACGGTCCCTGCGTCCGGTCACCCAAAGTCCAGAACACGGAGAGGAAGACCACGCTTACTTCTGGGTTCCTGGACGACTCTCGAGGTGCAGCCGAGGAGGTGAGGTGCTTTG
The DNA here is from genome assembly GCA_004026665.1 of Murina feae. Classification (NCBI taxonomy): domain Eukaryota; kingdom Metazoa; phylum Chordata; class Mammalia; order Chiroptera; family Vespertilionidae; genus Murina; species Murina feae. Next base: position 10,708 of record PVJC01032478.1, read on the forward strand.
TGTGAAAGCATCGCGCGTGTTTTCTAATTTTATTTTCCTCAGATGCTGTGAGGACTGTGTGGATGGGGCGGGGTGTGACAGGAGGAGAGGAGGAGCCCCAACGCCTCTACTGGACAGATCCTTACACGAGCGACTTTACATGAGGCAACGGGAATGGAAGACTGACGGCATCTGGAATGACGTGACCTCGGACCTGGCCAAGCAACCATATGTTGTTCTTTTTTAATATGTTTTTATATATATTTTTTATTTTTAGAGAGACAAGAAGGGAGAGAGAGAGAGATAGAAACATCGCTGAGAGAGAAACATGGATCGGCTGCCTGCTACACGCCCCCTACTGGGGATCAAGCCCGCAACCCGGCCAAGTGCCCCCACCGGGAATTGAACCAGCGACCTCCTGGTGCATGGGACGATGCCCAACCAACTGAGCCACCCTGGAGAGGTGCGACCACATGCCTTTATGTTGACACACTCGGAAACAGCCCTGCAGACACTGAGCAATAGTTTGATCTGAACACAGCAAACAGTTTTCCGATAATCGTGCTCACATGTGCCACTCGCGGCGACAAGGCCATGGGCTCTCTGCATTTCTTCCTTACTTGTCGGAGGACTGAGCTCTGATGTTGCTGTGCTTGTTTGTTCTGAGTGCCCTGGTATTAATTTTATAACCAGGAAGATAAGGCGGTGGAACAAGGACCTCCACCCATTAACTAGTGATTCTAAAACTAACTGTGCGAAGGAACACCTTCTGCTACTCTTGAGTGCTATGTCCAGCTAACAACAAACTGCTGGACTTGGCAAAAAAAAAGTTGACATGACGTGCTCTTTCCGTGGCTATGATGTCAAAATTAAGCTTTCAAAGCGGCTATGCTTTCAATTTACACAACATAGTAAGGGTCACGTCCTTCCAAACCTCTTCGCCATCATCATCACATGCATCTCTATCATCAGCATTGCTATCACCAGCATCTCTATCACCAGCATCTCTATCACCAACATCTCTATTATCAGCATCTCTATCATCAGCATTGCTATCACCAGCATCTCTATCATCAGCATCTCAGTTATCATCATCATCACCAGCATTTCTATCACCAGCATCTCTATCATCAGCATCAATGACACAACCAGTTACTGTTGGGGAACAACTAGAAGAAGGCCATGTACTTGGCCCAGCAGATTGTGGTTTGCACGTCCCTTCACACTGTGGCAGGAAACCGCTGTCCTTGCTTATCTGGGCACCAGTGGACTTTGAAACAATTCACGCACGTTCAACGGGATTTGGGTTTCGTTGTTTTGTTCTCATTTAAAAAAGGAAAGACTCAATAAATGCATTCCTACTTATCGATCCTACAGGACAAAGTGGGAATGACCCCATTTTATAAAATCCCTGTTTTATATTTGCTGTCAGCTGCCTCTGGGTAAATTCGCACATCCAAGCACATTTCACCATGACAGTAATTGGCTCCTGGTACAGGCCTCTGCCTTATATTCATAATCTGATTTTCCTCCATTACTTTGGTATTTAAATTTTAAGTTATAAACCAGCTGTGATCATTTGTGTTCATAAAAGTAAGTCCAGAGGCAAATGTTCGTTCTGTATTTCATCCATCACACTAGAAACAAACCCCGCTGGGGCTTTGTCTGTGCAAATGTTGATGAAAAAAAGAAGAATTTCCATAAGAATGTGATTAAACTGACAAAGGGAATGGGACGATTCTGGAGCATTCCTCTTCCCAGTGTGTCTGAGAGATTCTGAAGTTAACAGACAACAGCAGACAGTAGGTGGTGGCTCAGGCCCACAACACAGTCTGTGTGCCGAGTTGGGAGCCTGGACTGAAGGGCTCCACCCTCCCCATTGTGTTGGGACGACCTGCCAACCACTTAGAAGTTACTCAGGAAAAAACCGACAAAACAAGTAACGGGGGGGTTTTCTGAAGTTATAATAAAGTTCACACATCCAATATGATAAAAGCCTAATATGCAAATCAACCAAAGGCAGAATGACTGGTCGCTATGACGTGCACTCACCACCAGGGGGCAGATGGTCAACACAGGAGCTGCCCCCTGGTGGACAGGGGGAGCGCCGCTTAGCCAGAAGCTGAGCTCACGGCTGTTGAGCACAGAGACACGGCAGGAGTCTCTCTCGCCTCCACGGCAGCGCTAAGAAGCATAGAGCAGATGGTAACAGTGAGGGGTCCCAGACGGTGAGAGGGCATAGGCTGGGCTGAGGAGCCCCCTACTGCCCCCCATTCCCCCCGCTCCCCTCCCCCCCCAGTGCACGAATCTCATGCATCGGGCCTTTAGTCCAATCATAATAATTCACACCCCGGCTGGTGTGACTCAGATGGTTGGGTATGGTACCAAGCACCAAAAGGTTGCCAGTTCTATTCCTGGCCAGGGCCCTTGCCCAGATTTCGGGCTGCAGGAGGCAGCTGATCAATGTTTCTCTCTCACATCAATGTTTCTCTCTTTCTCTCTCTCCCTTCCTTTCTACAATCAATAAAAACATATATTAAAAAATTTAAAGAGAACTATAATTTACTTGGAAGTGTTAAAAACATAATAGCTGATAGCAAATGCTGTGATGGACAAAACTCGAAAGATGGCAATATGGTACGTGATGACTAATTGAATTGTTCCTAAGAAAAATCGTTTTTTTCTTTCCTCACTTTGCAAACTCTTTATTACATAAGAAAGGGAGAGCCTGGCCAGCATGGCTCGGTGGTTGAGCATTGACTTATGAACCAGGAGGTCAAGGTTTGATTCCTTGTCAGGGTACATGCCCTGGTTGCGGGCTCCATCCCCAGTAGGGGGTGTGCAGGAGGTGGTGGATCAATGATTCCCTCTCATCACTGATGTTTCTCTATCCCTCTCTTCCTCTCTGAAATCAATTAAAATATTTTTTAAAAAAGGGAGAGAAAGAGGAAAGAGGGAGGAGATGATGAGGAAGCATTATCAAATGCTTGTAAGGACTTTGAATCCTTCCAGAACAAGAGACGGAGGAGAAAGACACCAGACGAAATGGTGGCATGTCCTCTCATGGTGCTCAGCTGCGTGAGCCCCTGGGGGCTTGTGTGGAAGAAGAAGACAGAAAACACATCCTCCTCCCTGGTCATCCACACATGCATCTCAGTGGGTGGGTTTGGTGTCACCCCATTAACTAGCAAGTTCATGGGCATTGAGCCGCCGAGAGGCTCTTGAACATGGCACCTGCTTCCTCACCACTCTCCCAACACAGGCCAGGGGGCAGTAAGGGAGAAGACGTCCTTTCACAGGGGGTGCTGTCCCGGATCATAGTCACCTGCTCATAGTAGTGGATGTTCTGCTCGGCCGTGTCCTCAAACGCAGACTTGATGTCGTTGCGCATGTTCTGCTTCCATCGCTCCCAGTCTGCTCTCAGTGCAGTGTTGGCGCATTCCACCTTGTCTTCCAGCTTCCCGATCTCCTCCGTGAGCTGAATGGACACAGAGAGAGGAGTGGACCTACGAATCCCAGCCACCGAGCATCGAGTCTAAGCCGCACATCACATTACATCAAAGCTAGAGGCCCAGTACACAAAATTCGTGCACGGGTAGGTTCCCTCAGCCTGGCAGGCGATCAGGGCCGATCGGGCCTTCCTTCCCCAGCAGCCAGCCGGGGCCTTCCTTCGTTCCACCCCACCCCTTGGTGGTCAGTACACGTCATAATGAATGATCAAACTCCTGGTATCCCAGTCTCCCAGTCGAACTCCTGAGGGGACGCTTTGCATATTAGCTTTTTATATACATAGATACCTAGACAGCTGAAGAATTCTTCTTCTTCTTTTCATTTATTTTTGCAAAGTCACCGGCATTTACTATGTGCGACCTCGTTCACGTCAGAAGAACACTGGGTTCGGTCAGAAGTGCTGAGTGGGGGTCCGAGGTCTGAGCCCACGGAGCGCAGAGCCCTGGCTAACTCCCCAACCGTGGGCCTCAGCCCCACTAGTCATCAAACAAAGGGAATGGAACTACAACTTGTCTCCAAGGTCTGCACAAACACTCGCATCACCTCTGCTGGGTGTGCTGATGGGGTCTATGCTGCAGGAGGGTTTTGTTCACTGCGCCTTCCCACCCCTGGCCTCTGTGTCTAGTCACTGTGGCAGAACGCTCAGTTAACTGGCGTTACAACCTCCACAGACAGGACGTAGTCCAACCTCCAGGCCAGAAGTGTTCCCGTCACCCAGTCAGCTCCCATGATTCCAGTCCTTGGAAATTCTAATTCTATATAATAAAAGCCTAATATGCAAATTGTCCCCTTGACCAGGAGTTTGACTGGGAGTTCAACCAGGGGGTGGGGCCAGCTGGCCAACTGCAGGAAGGGAGGCCCTGGCTGGTGGCAGTGGCAGGCAGCCGGGGGAAGGGAGGCCCTAGCCAGTGGTGGTGGCAGGCAGCCAGGGGAAGGGAAGCCCTGGCTGGCAGCCGGCAGCCACTAGGGACCCTATCGGTGCATGAATTTTGTGCATTGGGCCTCTAGTTTATAATAAGCACACATGACCTAACACAAATTAAGAATGACCTGAACTGTACCTTTTCCAACAATTTGGAAAATTATACTGTTGCCGGATGCCCTCTCCCTTAGCTGACTTTAATGGCACCAAGTCCCTGGCCACAGGAACTCACTGAACATGGACCATCAACAAAAGTTAACAGGCCCGGCTGGTGTGGTGGAATGGTTGAGCGACAACCTAAGAACCAGGAGGTCCTGGTTCGAGTCCCAATCAGGGCACATGCCAGGGTTGCAGGCTCCATTCCCAGTCGGGGTTGTGCAGGAGGTGGCCGATCAATGATTTTCTCTCATCGTTGATGTTTCTGTCTCTTTCTCCCTCTCCAATATATATATATATATATATATATATATATATATATATATATATATATATATATATTCAAAAAATAAAACCAAATAATAAAAGTTAACTGAAGTGGGGGTGTAGGACGACTGAGAAACCCAGCAGGCCCAGGAGGCCCCTCCAGCCACACAGGTGTCAGGAGCTCCCAGCTAGGACATTCAACTCCTGTTCTCTGCTGGAAAACAGCGTGGAGAGGGCAGGAGAGGGTGCAAGCCTGAATAATGCTTTCCACAAACCGGCAGCTACTTGGCCCTCTGTTGGTAGAAACAGACGCAGCAGCAAGCTTTGCCCCCGTCAAATGCTGTGATACTGGAACAAGTAAGAAACGCTGGTAAGCTGAGGGGGCGAGTGGGGGGGGGGGCGCGGGGGGAGGACTCTGATATTTCACAGCAAGGCTAGTGGGTAATTCTTAGCCTCCATTACACACAGCCAGACATCAGCCTCCCAGCTCAATGACAGCCATTAATACCAAGAGCTCAGGCACAGGACACGGATCCCGCTCCAGCCTCGAGCCCTGCACCAGCACCAGTGCCAGCGCCACAGTGATGACTGCGGAGGAGGCCACACACTTCCCGCGCACGACTTCCCTGCATCTGCATTCAACGCTGCAGGACGGGGAGGAAGGAGCGCCGGCGACCACACAGCCTCCGTGGCAGAGCAGCCAGGCCCAGGCCCAGGGCCGCCCGTCCCCTCCCCGCTGACTGAGCTAGCCGCTGGCCCGGGGCTCTCGGGGCCCAGCTGACCGCTCGCCCTGGCGGGGGGTGCATTCCGTGAGGATAAATAACACAACACCCAGAGGTGGCCGTGCAATGCAGAAAGCGGTCTACATCACAGCAAACAGGAAAGGGTCCCCCAGGAAACGCATGGAGGGGTGGATGGACCGAGAGCGGGGGAGCTGGCTTTGGGCAGAGCATGAGCCTGCAGGGAGTGGGGAGCCCGGGGGAGGTGGGGAGCAGGGCCCAGCTGTGCTGCGGGAGGGCTCCTGAGTCTCAGGTAGGTTGTGGGGGGTGAGCAGGCACAGGCGGGGAGGGAATGGGCCCACCTGCATGGAGCGATGAGAGCACAACGCGGAGGGAGGGCAGGTTCATCCCCGGCCCTCGTCCACCCTCACGCACAGTCCTCCAGCCTGAGCCCGCGGCTGAGGTGCGGGTACAGCAACGCGCTTGCCCTCCAGGGCTCCCGCCACGAAGGGGCTGAACCTCGCGAGCAAAGCAGCTGGCAGGTGGCAGCCTGGAGGCCGCAGAGGCGCCTGTGAGGAAGGGCAGGAGGTCCCTTGCGGCTGGTCCGCAGCCCGCGAGTGAGGGGACGGCAGGAGATGGGACAGAGCAGCAGGCAGCCGCCAGGCCCTGACATGGGTGTTTGGATTTTAACAGAAGCCCATGGAACCCCTGAAGCTTCAGGAAGCGGGGTGGCGGTGAGGGAGGGGGGGGAGGGAGGAGGGGGAACAGCTGTATTCTCATTCAGGAACATCGACGTGAAAGTCCGACGAAACAGAGCCAGCCAAACCCAGCAAGGACCGTGTCCGCTTGACCCCAGGACCCGGGGTCAGTTCCAAAGGAGAACATCTCGGTGCAGATCCCCACGGAGTGTATGTGGCAGGAATCACACAGTTAATTATGGCAGCGGGTGCAGAAACCCCGCAAGGACATCGGCAGCCGCTTGGGGCCCCTCCTCTCCTCACCCAGGAGGTGAGCACGCCCGCCTCCTGGTTCGAAGCGCACACGGCTGTCTCCCCAGGACGGGGCCTCGCCTTTGGGGCAGCTCGGTTTTGGAAAAGAGATGTCCTTCAGTACGCGCGGCCTCTACGGGCATTCCAGGCGCTTGCATCCATTTTCTAATCTAGGACGCATCCAAACAAACACACAAGAGACTCAGGAGTAAATTTATCAAAAGGTGCAGAAGACCTTTTTGGAAGAAGCGTTTTTAAAGTTTCTTAGGAGATTTCAGAGAGGACCAGTCCTTGGTGAGGTTTCTGAAGAACTGGTCTGTTTTCAATCTCCCGGCTCATTCTCTGTTCATTTCAGCGTAAACACCGGCTCCTCGGGTCACCCTCCTGAGAACAGCATTTCCGTACAAACCGGTCCGTGTTGCTATTGTCTGTCATCACTACCAGCCTCCTGGTGGTGGACGCTCTCTTCTGGGCCCGAGTGTCCATCTTCCCACCCCACAGCCTGGTGCGCAGGCTCCGTGGGAACCTGATAAATACTAGTATTTGTGGAAGGAATGAATGCTTTTAGAAAAGTAAAATATTAGTAATACATCGAGGCTCGTTTCCCTACTGCCTTTCCAAGGTTTATTTCCTTTACTTTTAAATATTACAGAAACGAAGGCCTTGCCCCGGGAGCTCAGCTGATTAGAGTGACAACATCTCAATATATTATGGGTTCAATCCCCTGTCAGGGCATATATAAGAATCAATCAATGAACGCATCAATAAGTGGAACAAGTCGATGTCTGTCTGTCTGTCTCTCTCATCAATAAATAATAATAATCTTATACAATAAAAGGCTAATATGCAAATCAACCAAACTGTGGAACGACCAGTCGCGATGATGTGCACTGACCATCAGGGGGCAGATGCTCAATGCAGGAGCTGCCCCCGCCCACGCCCCCGGTGGTCAGTGAGCACCACTCAGCCAGAGGCCAGGCTCATGGTTGGTGAGGGAAGCGGAGGTGGCAGGAGCCTCTCCTGCTTCCATGGCAGCGCTCAGGATGTCCGACTGATGGCTTAGGCCCACTCCACCCGGGCTCCTGGACTTCGAGAGGGTGTAGGCCGGGCTGAGGGACCCCCTCCGAGTGCACGAGGCCTCTAGTACATGAATAAAGATCACAGAAACGTGAAATGGGCCTGCCCCTACCCCTAAAGGCACGCCACCGACGTTTTTGAGCGGAACAATATAATTTGATCATAGCAGGTATTCTTACTGGGGGCGAAAACCTTTGTTTTCTCTGTGAAGTGGCTTCTTTGTTATTTCCTTTTATGGAATAAAATCAACCATCCTATTTATTCAAACACTAAAAATCTCTCCTCGCCATCAGGAAAGCCGGGACTGATTCCTTGGAAACGTTCTTGAATAGAACACGCCTAAATAAAAAGATTTCGAGGGGCACTCCATCAGAAGACAATAGCAAACTCAAGATGTGACAGCGCTGCTCCTAGCCAGGCAGTAATTAAATCGCAGGGGGAGCCCAGAGCCCTCAGCGAGAAAGCCTGTTGTTTCCCGATTTGCGCGCGAGGGGAGAGGTGTGTGGGGAAAGGAGACGCTTGGTTAGACAGCGCCGCTCGCTCGGCAGCCCTGGGATTACCGGGCGGCACCTTCTTCGTCGACGGCACAATACACACTTGTCTGCGACAGGAGAAGCCTCTTCCTCAGCCACCACGGTCGACTCCGTTATCGAAGCGGAACGCAGTGGAAACACGCAAACTCTGTAAAAATGACGAGTGAGTCCTAAAATGCCACGAGTGTCGCCGACACGTCCCCTGTCAGGCCAGGACCCCCGACACCCCGAGCAGCCCTCAGACCAAGGGTCAGCGTGACTCCCTGTAACCCTGGCGGTGGCAGGGAGCGGCTGTTCAAGGGCCCCCTTTTAGGAAATGCTTCCCAACATCGCACATATTATCTCATTAAAGGCCTCACAATACAGCGGTTGCGTTCTTATTATTTTCCCCACTTTACTACCAAGGAAGAGTAAGGTTGATGGAGGTTGAAGTGCCTTTTTTTGCAACTACTTCTTGGAACCCAGGTTGTCTAACTTGGGAGCCAACCCCCAGGAAAACCTTCCTCTCCAAAGCCCAGGGCTCCGTGAAATCGAAGGGCACGGATGCTGAGCGGGGCACCCGCCCGAGGACGCCTGCTCTGGTCTTTGTGGAGCAGAAGTGCTGACTTTAGAAGCGCCATGGAGACGGTTCATACCTTAAATCATCGGGGGGGGGGGGGGGGGGAATGCCCGGCCCGCCGGCCAAACAGAGCAGGCTGGTTTTCAAGCTGACCATTTTGTGTGGCCTGCAAATGGTATTCAAAAGATCCAAAGGGCCCTTGGCAGGAAAAAGGCCCCCACCCCTGGCTTCAATAATATGTGTTGTGATGCCATCATATAGCAGTCTCTAGTACATTACTCTTCCATACTTTCTTCCTCTTATCAAAATTTTTACTGACACAGTTTCCCATTTATACACATTAATTCATCTTCAAAACGTTTTTCTTCAAAGCCAGCATTATTATTTCTGCATTTTCCTGGATAAAGAGTAATTAATGTCTGACTAAGGTCGCACGGTAAGTAACAGCATCCAAGCCCCCTCCAGGCCTCGGACGCCCA
>PVJC01032479.1:0-19922 GCA_004026665.1 Murina feae
ATCTATGATGCAATGTGAACATATAGCCCAGTGCTTCTAATTGCTGTTTCTCTTTAATTTACATCATTATCTGTATTTATTAGAGTTTAATACTTTTCTCTGTAGAGGTCTAATGTATTGTCATTGCTATATTTTTATGCTATATTTTATAGTTGCGTTTTGTTGATGTAGAGTAATGAGATTGATGTTTTATAGGTTATCACATATGAGCAACCATGATGAAGCTTCTTATTAATTCTCACTAGAGGCCTGGTGAATGAAATTCATGTATAGGTAGGGTCCCTAGGCCTGATCGGCAATCAGGGCCAATTGGAGCCTTCCACCTGCCAGTCAGGGCCTTCCTCCTTTGGCTGCCAGCTGCTGGCCGGGGCCTTCCTTTGTCAGTGCTGGTGGCCAGCCAGGGCCTTCCTTCATTCCACGCTGCCCCCTGGTGGTCAACACACATCATAGTGAGCGATTGAACTCCTGGTCTCCCAGTCAGACTCCCGAGCAGACACTCTTTATACTAGCCTTTTATATATATAGATAGTTATTATCTACTACTTTTACTTAATGTTACATTGAACTATATGACATTGCTGATGTTTGACCATTTTTGCCAGTAGAAACTATTATTTCAAATTATTTCACATAATGATCATATTATCTATATATTTTTTCTGTCTCTAGATGTTTCAGAACTTCTAGACCATGTTAATTAGCACTGATAATGAATATCTTACACTTTTCCATCGAACTATCATATTCTAGGTTTTTGATTCTTGCATAGCTACTTTATCAAGTTCTAAAAGTTTCTTCTTATCCTATTTGCAATGAGATATTTTCAGTTTCCATTTTTGAAAAATCACTAATAGATGTTGAATCATTTCAGGTTCTCTTTTTGTATCCATTGAAATAATCATATAATTTCCCTCCTTTGTTATATACTAGTGGCCCAGTGCACATTGAAAGGAAATTAATTAGAATAAATTAATTAGAATAAATTAATTAGAATAAATATTTTAATATTGCTGTTCGCCCTTTATTTATAATAGAAGTGTCAGCCAATTCCCAATCAACAATGATAGATCAAAACACATGCATGTGATTGGCTCCAGCAAGAGCTTTATATGTATCATACATGCGTGAGTCAACTTAGCCATTTATAGATATAGATATATATAAATATATAACTTGCTTAATTAGACCTGCTCTCTGATTTAGCTAAACTTTTTCCAGCCCAGTGAAGCACCCCAACTTCTCTTTCAGGTAATTGTCAGAAACACAGCAGCAAATATCAACAAGAAGCAGATTATTATTGTAGATCATGCAGAGAGAACAAAGGATAAAATATTTAACTGCTGCAGTATTTGACTATATTCTGTGCAGAGAGAAAACCTGAAGTCATTTTCAAGGTCCACCATTTCTTACTTCTTTTCAGTCGGGTCAAGTTTCTAAGCTTTCTAAATTTCCATTTTCTGGCTAATGAGAGGAAAATAGAATTCCATCGAGTCGTCTATCTACCTACTCCAGGACTTCTGTGAGGATCAAATGAGATGAGGCACGGGGAAAATGCTTCACAGACATTTGGTTAAAGTGTGAAATGTTTCCACCTGGCTATAAAGCAAGTTGTCTACTTAGGCTGAAGAAACTGCAAGGAGGCTAGTCGCTAAGGAGAAGAAGCTGGATGTTGCTACATGACATCATTACCCGGCGCCCACAGCTACTGTTTCTGGTCCAGGCTGGGCTGGGCTGTGGGCCGCATTTTGCACCATGGGGTCTTGGCAATGTCAACTGTGATTTGGTGGGGTGTTGCTCCGGGGTGATGGTGGGCCTGTATCCCAATTGGGGGAAGCCAAGTGTTGCTTTGTGGGCTCCAGGTCTGCAGGGCCATTTCTCTGTAAATGGCCAGTGTGCATCACGGCAGCTCCTGCGTTGAGCATCTGCCCCCGGTTGTCAGTGTGCATCATAGCAACTGGTTGGAGGGACACTTAGCATATTGGACTTTTATGTATGTAGAAGGTAAATGTAGTACATGAAATGGATAGATTATTTTTATATTGAATCATCATGGCATTACTTTAATAACACTACTAAACTATTGTATATTTTTAAAAAATATATAGTTGGATTTACTTAGCTAACATTTTATTTTGGATTTTTGTATAACATTTGTAAGGAAATTGGCCTATGGCTCCATTTTCCTATAATCATTTTGTGGCTTAGAAAACAAGTTTGCAAAGTTTAGTCTTACTAAATAAATTAGGCGACTTTCATTTCAATTTTTTGTAACAGGTTGTAGTAACTGTTCCTAGAGAGGCAGAATTTACATGAAAACTATTGGGTCTTGAGGTCCAAACTACCTGTCTATCCAAACTTTGACTGTGTTTCAATATCACCCTTGTCATCTCATTAAGCTGGCCCATCCTTCCTGTTTCTATCTCCACATGTTTCCTCTTGCCATACTTGATCTAGTGACTTCCTTTTCCTGAATCTCACCCATTTTCTCATCCTTACTTTACCCTATGTCCTTGGGTATGCCTACCAAAGCCCAGGGTATATCCAAAATCATTCTTGAGTATCACCCTTTCTGAAATTTCCAGCCTTCCAGTAGTGCTCCTATTTTTGGTTTTCTATAGCATTTATTATCTCTTTCATTCTTTTGACCCACAGCACTTGCTGCATTGATATTTCTATCTCTCCCTCCCTCCCTCCCTTTCTCTTCCTCTCTGAAATAACTAAAAATATAGGGAGAAAAATAAATGTTAAAGGAACTTCTTTAAGAAGACAGAAAAAAAAGAAAATAAATATGCATAATAATGGTAATAAATACATACCTATCAATTACCACTTAACATTTAAATGGCTTTATGCTATAATCAAATGGCATAGAATAGCTGAATGGATAAGTAAATAAGATCCATGTATATGCTATCTATGAGACTCACTTCATATTGAAAGATACACAAACTGAAAGTAAAGGAATGGGAAAAGATATTCACATACAAATGGGAAAACAGCTGTGGTAGCAATAGTTATATAAGACAAAATAGACTTTAAAACAAAGGCTATATTAAGAGACAAAGAAGGACATTACATAATTATAAAGGGATCAGTCCAACAGGAGGATATAACCCTTTTAAACATTTATGCACCCAACACAGGAGGACCTAAATATATAAGGCAAATAATGATGACCATAAAATAAGAGATTGACAGAAATACAGTTAATAGTAGGGACTTTAACACCCCTTTGACATCAATGGATAAATCTTCCAGAGAGACAGTCAACAAGGAACAGTGACCTTAAATGACACATTGGATCACGTGGATTTAATTGCTAGCTTTAGAACATTTCACCCCAAAGCAGCAGAATATTCATCCTTTTCAAGTGCACATGGAACATTTTCCACAACAGACCACATGTTAGGGCACCAAACAAGTCTCAATAAATTTAAGTAGATTGAAATCATATCAAGCATCTTCTCTGACTATAACGAGATGACACTAGAAATGAGTCAAAAGAAAAAAAAACCTGAGAAACACACAAGCACATGGAGTGTTATAATGTCACTAAACAATGAGTGGGTTAACAATAAGATCAAGGAGTAAATCATTTAAGAGAAATGAAAATGAAAACATAACTAACCTGAATCAGTGAAAGCAGTACTACGAGGGAAATTCATAGCAATAGAGGCCTACCTCCAGAAAAAAAGAAAAATCTCAACTTATCTAATCTTATACCTAAAAGAACTAGAAAAAGAATGAAAAAGCCCAAAGTGAGACCATGTAAGGAAGGAAATAATAATGATCAGAGCAGAAATAAACAAAATAGAGTTTAAATGAATAAAAGAGATCAGTGAAATCAACAGCTGGTTCTTTGAAAAGATAAATAAGGTTGATAAACCTTTAAACTCATCAAAAAAAGAGAGAGGGCCCAAATAAATAGTATCAGAAATGAAAGACAAGTGACAACTAACAAATATACCAAAGATTATTTTTAAAATACTACAAATAATTATAGGCCAACAAATTGGACAATCTGGAAGAAATGGATAAACTCCTAGAAACATACAGTCTTCCAAGACTGAATCAAGAAGAAACAGAAAATCTGAACAGACCAGTTACAACAATGAAATTGAAGCAGTAATCAAAAAACTTGCAAAAAACAAAAAATCTGGACTGGATAGCTTTACAAGTGAATTTTACCAAATATTCAAAGAAGAAGAAAGCCCTCTTCTTCTCAAACTATTTCTGAAAATTCAAGAGGAGGGAAGGCTCCGAAGCTCATTTCATGAGGTCAGTATAATTCTGATTTCAAAGCCAGATGAAGACATTACTAAGAAACAAAATTATAGGCCAATATTCCCAATGAGCATAGATGCAAAAATTGTTAATAAAATATTAGCAAACAGAATTCAATAATTTTAAAAGATCACACACTGTGATATCATAGGATTATTCCTGGGATGCAAGTTTGGTTCAGTATCTGCAAATTAATTACTGTGATTCACCACATAAACAAAGTGAAGGATAAAAATCATATGGTCATATCAATGGGTAAAGGAAAAGTATTTGACAAAATCCAGTACTCATTCATGATAAAAACTCTCTGTAAAGTGGGAATAGAGGAACCATCCCTCAACATAATAAAGGCCGTATATGACAAACCTAAGCTAACTTCATGCACAACTGGGAAAAACTAAAAGTGTTTTTATTTAGATAAGGAACAAAACAGGAATGTCCACTTTTACCACTCTTATTCAACATAGTACTGGAAGTCTTATTCGCAATCAGACAAGAAGAAGAAATAAAAGGCATCTAAATCAGAAAGGAAGAAGTAAAAATGTTATTTGTAGGGAACCCTGGAGATTCCACCAAGAAATTAGAAGTGACCAATGAATTCAGTAAAGTAGCAGGATATGAAATGAATATTCAGAAATAAGCTGCATTTTTATACACCAATAATAAACTATCAGAAAGAGAAACTAAGAAAACAGTACCATTTACAACTGCATAAAATAATACTAGGAGTAAATTTAAGCAAGGAAGTAAAAGACTTGTACTTGAAAATTTATGACACTGAAGAAATAAAGAAGATACAAATAAACTGAAGCATATATCATGCTCATGGATAGGAAGAATTAACACCATTAAAATGTACTATCCAAAGCAATCTGTAGATTCTGTTGAATTCCTATCAAATACGAATGCTGTTTTTTACAGAACTGAACAAATAATTCAAAATTTTATATGGAACAACAGAAGACCCTGAACAGCCAGAGAAATCTTGAGAAAGAATCAAGTTATAGGTATCGTGCTAGCTGATATCAAACTATACTACAAGGTTATTGTAATCACAACAATATGATACTGACATAAAAACACATAGGTCAATGGAACAGAATAGAGAGCCCAGAAATAAACCCACAATTATATGATCAATTAAAATATGACAATGGAAGGAAGAATATATGATAAGATAAAGCCAGTCTATTCAATACATGGTGTTGGGAAATTGCAAAAAAAGAAACTATACACAAGAATAAACTCAAAATGGATGAAAGACTTAATTGTAAGACTCAAAACTATAAAAATGGAAGGAAACACAGACAGTAAAATCTCTGACATTTGTCTTAGCAGTGTATATTTTTGAAATGTCTCATTGGACAAGGTAAATAAAAGAAAAACTAAACAAATGGACTACATCAAACTAAATATTTTTGCACAGCAAAGGAAACCATCAATAAAGCAAACAGACAACTTACTGAATGGGAGAAGATATTCACAAATGATACATCTGATAAGTGGTTAATTTCTAAAATTTGTAAAGAACTTATAAAACTCAACACCAAAAAACCCCAAACAATTCAATTAAAAACTAGGCAGAGGACTTGAATGGACCCTTCTCCAGTGATGACATACAGATGGCCAATAGACATATGGAAAGATGCTCAATGTCATTAATCATCAGAGAAATGCAAGCTAAAACTACAACGAAATATCAACCCACACCTGTCGGATTTGGCTAGCATCACTAAGTCAATAAAAAATAAGAGTTGGTAAAGATGTGGATAAAAGAGAACCGTCATGCACTATTGGTGGGAATGTAGATTGGTGCAGCCACTATGGAAAACAGTATGGAGATTCCTTGAAAAATTAAAAATAACTTACAACTTAGTGACTGTACTTCTAGGCATACATTTGAAGAAAGAATGCATGCCTGTGTTAATTGCATCAATCTATACAATAGCCATGAAATGGAAGCAGTTCAAGTGTCCACCAGTAGACAAGTGGATAAAGAAGTGGTACATGTGTACAGTGCATTACTACTTAGCCATAAGATAATGAAATCTTATCGTGACAGCATGGATGGATATAGAGGATAGTATGCTGAGTGAAATAAGTCAGAGAAAGATAAATACCACATGATTTCACTTATGTGGACTCTAAAGAGCAAGATAAACAAAGTAGAAACAAACTTATAGATACAGAGAGCAAATTAATGGTTGACAAAGGGGAGGAGGTTGAGAGATCGAATGAAAAAAGTGAAGGGATTAAGTGACAGCGGTTCTCAGCCTGTGGATCTCGACCCCTTTGGGGGTCGAACGACCCTTTCAAGGGGTCGCCTTAGACCGTCCTGCATATCAGATATTTACATTACGATTCCTAATAGTAGCAACATTACAGTTATGAAGTAGCAATGAAAATAATTTTGTGGTTGGGTCACAACATGAGGAGCTGTAGTTAAAGGATCAGAAGGTTGAGAACTACTAGATTAAGAAGTACAAATTGGTTGTTACTAGTCATGGGTATGTAAAGTCCAGCATAGGGAATATAGTCAATAATGTTGTAATAACTATGTATGGTGCTAGGTGGGTGCTTGAATTATAAGGGATCACTTTGTAAAATATATGATTGTCTAACCACTATGCTATACACCTGAAACTAATCTAATCTAATAAAAGAGTAATATTGAAATTGACTGTTTCTATGGGACACCTAAGCCACGCCCACCAGTCAATCAGAGCGGCTGTATGCAAATTAACCCAGCCAAGATGGAGGCCGGCAGTCAAGGAGCTAGAGTAAAGAGCAGGCTTCCGTTGCACGAGCAGTAAACTGTCTGCCCGCCAGCTGGGCCTCTCTGTGCTCCAGGCAACATATTTGCAACATTGTTTCAATTATAGAAGCCTTGGAGCTGAAGCAAACAGCAGGCTTCCATTGCACCAGCAGATGGAGGAAACTCTGCCTAGGCCAGCTGGGCGTGTCTACTAAGGCAACATTCTTTCAATTATAGAAGCCACGGAGCTGAAGCAGACAGGAGGCTTTTTTACCTGCCTAGACCTCGGCTTAAAGGAACAGTGTATCAATTATAGAAGATAAATAAACCCCAGAAACCTGCTTCCAGCCAGCCTTGCTGGGACATTGGGTCAATGGGAGCTGTGGGCAGCCTGAAAGCCTGAAAACAGCCATTAGCCCCTCACCCAGGCTGACCAGGCATGCCAGCAGGTGGACATCCCCAGAGGGGTCCCAGACTGCGAGAGGGCACAGGCTGGGCTGAGGGACCTCCCGAGTGCACAAATTTTTGTGCACCAGGCCCCTAGTAAAATATAATATTGAATGTGAACTGCAGTTGAGAAGTAAAATAAAAAATAAAAATAAAAAAAGGATTTTTCTTGCAATTTAGGCTTCCTACCATTATGTGGCAGCAAAGAAGTATTGCTTATATAGTCCTTGGAGATTTGGGATTGCAAGGGGATGAAGTCTTTTCAGAAATATTTACTGAATGCTTTCTTTCTTTGCCTAAAGCAGCGGTTCTCAATCTGTGGGTTGAGACCCCTTTGGGGGTCGAACGACCCTTTCACCACAGGGATCACCTAAGACCATCCTGCATATCAGATATTTACATTACGATTCATAACAGTAGCAACATTACAGTTATGAAGTAGCAACGAAAGTAGTTTTATGGTTGGGGGTCATGAGGAGCTGTACTAAAGGGTCGTGGCATTAGGAAGGTTGAGAACCACTGGCCTAAAGGCTCTGTTTTTCTCTGACTGTCGATTTCTCTCGGTGAAGGAGTTTAGATTCTGCTTTGGATGTTGTGCTGAGAAGATCATTTTGCATGCCCTCTGGTGTTTGTAATGCCCTCTGGTGTTCGTAAGGAGGGAGGCACTTCATTTTCCCCCCTGGTTCTCTGATTGCTCTGGGCCCTGTTGGAGCATTTGGGGGTGGGGAAGGATAGACGTCTCAGATCCGTTCATTCCTTTTCAGGTTGTTTTAAATTTGATGTAACCCATATTTCATGTCTTCTTTGGGGATGTTTTCTAGGTTTATGCTGTTTTCCTTCAACTTCTTACTATGAGGAACCAGCAAGGGGTGGTGACTCTGGATTCTAGGTCCAGTGTACTTACTAAGGGCCTGGGGACCTTGGGGCCTTGGGCATGCCATGTAACCTCCGGAGGCTTCAGGCTTCCCTCCTGCAGAATACGGAGATTGGATTGGGTGCCCTGCACATTCTTTTCTCAGCAGCTAAATGAAGAAATCTATAAAGTATGTATTAGTCTGTTGTTGTTGTTTTCTTTTGATAGGGAGCTATTGCAGACAGTGCTCATCTGGTGTTTTGCTTAATTTGCACACAGTGATTAATTTACCCACAGGCTTAGCCTGTATCCCTTGGCAACACTTAGCAACTGCCTGCTTTCAGAAAGTGGTTTCATTAGCTTGTTTAAAGGGACATTATCCCATATATCAGAGCAGAGAAATTAGGATAAAGTTGCTTTCATTTGGGAGCATATATCTCCTGACTTTGCAGTTATATTTCTTTAAACGTTTTTCATTACTCCGTCCTAGGTTTTTGCCCACTTGCATAGTGCTCATGAGCCCTCCCAAAGGTTTATTCCTGTTAGCTTTCTTAAGAATTACTTACTGAGCCCTTACTCTATTCCAGACATGATCCAAAACTCATGTCATAGCTCTCATTTCACTCTTCAACAGCTCTTGTAAGTCAGGGGTGGAATCTCCTCCCTAGCCGCGGGGAAGGAAACACTTGAGGTCACAGGCTAGTCAGTGACCAGGGGTCCGTCTCGCTGCCTGTCGCTCCCTGCGCTCTTCTTTATCTCGCCAAAGGAAAGCACTGGGACCGGCTTTAATTTGTTTGCACTATTGCAGTAGAGAAGAGGGTCCAGCATGAACGGAATTGAACTTTGATTGGCACTGAGGTGACTGCGTTTTCAAGGCAGGACTGGGGAGTAGGGAGGGGAGGAGCAGGGACTCATGGAGTCAGGGAAGAGAAGGATCACGGAGGTTGGGCTGGGGAGGCCTCTGTGTCTGCCCTGTCGGTGGTGGGAATCAGGGTCCTACCTCCCACGGAGTCTGGGAGGCAAAGCCCGTCTTGTCTTTCCTGCTGCTTGCGTTTAAGAAGAGGCTTGTGGGTCCTTCCGGAAGACCCTGCCAGTTATAGGAGATGCAAGCCCTTTCTAGCAAATCCTCTAAGAACTGGTGGTCAGGCCGCTGGTGGGTATTGGCAAGAACAAGCAGTGAATTCTTCTGGAGCCTTGAGCTCTCTCAGAGAGGCACTTAGGGACAGTGGTCCTTCCAGGATCAGGCCTTGGCTGTTGGAAACTGTTAGTGTTTGTGTAAGTCAGTGTGGAGCCCAGGTGGGTGGACAGAATCCTTTGTGTTGCGAGTGTGGTTTTTGTGGGCAACTTAATGTCTGAGGCCTGGTTGAGGAGAGGACTCAGGAGCCGCTGGAGTCTGGTCCAGTGGAGGACTTTGTCACCTCCGTCTGTGGAGTGCAAGCATTGCAAGTGTGGAAAGATCGTTTCTGATTGTCCACAGCCAGGGCCTGGAGTGAATTTGGTGCCAAGCCACAAAAGCACAGGTCTCCTTGTTCCGATGGAAATCAGACCTCGCGTGGCTGACCTCTTCCTTCCCTACTGGTTTACTGTTTCGCTCTTGTTTACACTCACAGCTTCTCTGCCCAGAGCCCAGTACTTGGGGGCTCCTGTCTCCCCACTCTGTTCCCAGCAGCGGCCGAGCTGGGGAGTGTCATGCCTGCAAGTAGCTAGGTGGTCTTCTCTTGGTCTCTGTTGTGAGGTGCGTCTGGGTGGGAGCATAGCCTGAGGAGGGAGGGAGGAGCAGGATGCTGAGCTGTGGGGAGAGTTTGGTGTCTGTAGGCTCCAGGTCTGCAAAGGAGCTGTGTCCATGAGCTTCTCTCGCAGTGAGCCTGCACGGGGTCATCCTGCCTGGGGTGCGATGATGTGGAGGCTTATTTACCCCATGTCACCGTGGGGACGCGGATGCCCACCCAGTGTAAACACACATCCTGCTTGATTCTCCTAATGCTTTTGTGTTTCTTTTTCTTTATTTAAATATATATAATTTTATTGATTTTTCACAGAGAGGAAGGGAGAGGGATAGAGAGCTAGAAACATCGATGAGAGAGAAACATCGATCAGCTGCCTCCTGCACACCCCCCCACTGGGGATGTGCCCGCAACCAAGGTACATGCCCTTGACCTTTCAGGCCGCAGGCTGACGCTCTGTCCACTGAGCCAAACCGGTTAGGGCTGTGTTTCCTTTTCTACTTTTCAGACTTCCTTTCCCCAGGAGGGGGCTGCACACCTGGTCACCTTGAAGAGGGTTATTTCTGTGGTGGGCCCTGCCACTGGCCCCTGGATCACCACCTGGTTCCCTTCCACTTCCTTTTTGAATTCCACCCTCCTCACCTCCTTTTTAGAAGGTGAAGCACTTACTACATGTCAGGAGCTGTTTTTCCTTCCCACCCCAGTGCCCACTCTTCTTGCTCCTGCCACGCAGCCATCGCTTCATGCCTTCCTTGCCCATCCTTCATGCTTCTCCTGCAGATGTGCACGTGAGGTCTGCCTTCCCCCGCATGCGGAATGCAGCTGCTGGGCACGCATATAGTCGCACGAAACCAGAACTCTGCACCCCATGCTGAGTTCCATGTATTCGTGAATGTCTGCCGTGTCCCCAGCACGTGTTGGCACTGGGGGACAGAGCCTAACCCCTTCTCTGGGGAGCTTATGTTCTAGGGGAGATCACTGTCCCAGAAGCAGCAGTAGGACATGTGGATGTTGGAGAACAAGGTGCAGTCAGTGACAAACAGACAGTTTGGGGAAACTTCCAAGTACATTCCTTTTTTTTAGCTTCCTTTGTAAGCTGGCATCTCTTTATTAATAGTCATATAAATACATGATATATAATTTTGTTTTTTTTCCTATAACATTTAGTACATTGGGTTTTATAAGTATAGTTTATTCTAACTATTACAGGTTTAGTTGTTTCTCATTATTTCCAGTTTTTGGTTGCTAAGGAGACTAAAAGACAAGCTTGCTATGAGAGTTAGAAAGGTCTGAAAAACTGGATGCACCTTTCCTCGTTCCAGGGAATCTTGTGTAAGAGAACGAGGGTGTCAGTGTGATGCAGAAAAGGGGAAGCATCCCAGAGGAACAACTGTGGCTCCAGAATCTGGTTTTGGGGAAGTTTAATTTAGAAAGGACATGTCAAGTTAAGGGGAAGGGTTTTCTGCTACAGTGTACACGGCCAGAGGAGGTTAATCAATATAAATGTTCATTGAAACCTAAAGCCACATTGAATAGAGGCTTGCCCAAATCCTTAAGAAGAATAAAAGTGTGTGAGAGGGTCTGTGAGGGTGGGGCTGGGGGGAGGGTAATGGAGCGAGGAGAGAGAGGTTTCCCCTCCTGCTCTCACATGATGAAGAAGAACAAATACCAGTTTCTGGACTTCATGATAAAAGGTAGAAAAGATAAGTCAACTCCTTAGGCTTGATGATATAAGTTGGTGCATAAAAAGTAGAAAACAAAACAAAACAAAAGCACACTCATAGAAACAGAGACAGAAGGGATGGTTGCCAGAGGGGAGGGGGATGGGGACGGGTGAAGAGGTGAATTGGACTCTCGATTACTCTTTGCCTTCCATGTGCTGAGAAGACGAACCTGATTCAAAGGGTAAAATGAGCTTCAGTGATTGGGAGTCAGGGCCTCAGATTTCGTAAGAAAATGTTCTCTTGTTTTTACCATTGTCAACCTGGCCTGGTCCAGTTGCCAAACACTGGCTGGTAAATTTTTTTAAAAATCACAGATTTTAATTATTAAAAACACGTAACAAAAATGTACCATCTTAACAGTTTTGAAGTGCACAGTTCAGTAGAGTTAAGTGTATTTACATTATTGTGTGAGAGATCTGCAGAGCTCTTTTCTCTCACAGAACTGAAACTCTGTTCCCATTGACAGCTCCCCAAGCTCCTCCCCCATCCCCATGCCCTACCCCCCCCCCCCCCCCCCCCCCCCCCCCCCCCCCCCCCCCCCCCCACCACACACACCAACATCATTCTGAGTGGATCATACCACATTTGTCTTTTTGCGTGGAGCTCAAAGTTCACCCATGTTGTAGCATGTGACAGGATTTCCTTTTTGTTGTTGTTGTTGTTTAAGGCTGAATAGTAGTAATATACATTATTTTGTTTAGCCATTCATCTGTCAGTGGACGTTCTGGTTGCTCCCACCTCTTGGCTGTTATGTATAATGGCTGCTGTGGGCATAGGTGTACTGGAATCTCTTCAAGGTCTTGTTTTCAGTTCTTTTAGATATATGCTCAAAAGTGTAAATGGCTTGTAACTTTTAAAGAAATTGTAGATAAGGGCAAGAATGCTTGAAGAGCAGCAGTGAGCAAAGTCATGCTAGTTTGTTTTAAAAGAGAAGGGTTGATTTTTAAAAAATAATTCTTTATTGTTGAAAGTATTACATATGAACCCCTTAATCCCGTATTAATCCCCTGCAGCCCGCCCCCCGCCCCCGCCCTCCCCGCCCCAGGCCTTCAGCACCCTATTGTCTGTGTCCATGGGTTGATTACTTTCCACCCATCCACTCTCCCCTACTCGTCCCGTCGCCCCCACACCCCCACCCCTGCCTTCCCTCTGAGAGTCGGCACTCTGTTCCATGCTTCCATGTCTCTGGATCCACTCCGTTCATTAGTTTATTTTGTTACTTAGGTTCTACATATGAGTGAGATCATGTGATACTTGTCTTTCTCTGACTGACTTAATTCACTTAGCATGAGACTCTCCAGGTCTCTCCACGCTGTCTCAAAGGGTAAGAGATTCTTCTTTTTCACTGCTGCATAGTATTCCATGGTATAAATGTACCACAGTTTTTTTATCCACTCGTCTGCTGATGGATACTTGGGATGATTCCAGACCTTAGCTATTGTAAATTGTGCTGCTATGAACATAGGGGTGTATATATCCTTTCTGATTGGTGTTTCAGATTTCTTAGGATATATTCCTAGAAGTGGGATCTCTGGGTCAAATAGCAGTTTCATATTTATTTTTTTTGAGGAAACTCCATACTGTTTTCCACAGTGGCTGTGCCAGTCTGCATTCCCACCAGCAGTGCACTAGGGTTCTCTTTTCTCTACATCCTTGCCGGTGCTTGTCATTTGTTGATTTGTTGATGGTAGCTGTTCCGACAGGTATGAGGTGATACTTCATTGTTGTTTTTGTTTTTAATTTTTATTGAATTTATTGGGGTGACATTGGTTAATAAAATTATGCAGGTTTCAGGTGTACAGTTCTATAATACATCATCTGTTTGTTGTGTTGTGTGTTCACCACCCCAAGTCAAGTCTCCTTCCATCACCATTTATCCCTCTTTTACCCTCTTCCACCTCCTCCCACCCCCCTTTCCTCTGGTAATCTCCATATTGTTGTCTGTTTCTATGAGGTGTTTTTGTGTGTGTTTTAAAGTGATCCAACAGCTATTAAAAAGTATGCCAGAGCTATTTTTTTCTTTATTGATTAAGGTATTACTTGTGTTCTTATCCTCTCATTAACCCCCTACCTCGCTACTCTTGCCCTCACCCCCCCTAGTGTCTGTGTCCAGTGGTTAGGCTTATATGCATGCATGTAAGTCCTTTGCTTGATCTCTCCCCTTACCCCCATCCTCCCCTACCTTCCCTCTGAGCTTTGATGGTCTGATTGATGGTTTTCTGTCTCTGGATCTGTTTTTGTTCATCAGTTTATGTTGTCCATTATATTCCACAAGTGAGTGTTGTTTTTTAATTTGCATTTCCCTGATGATCAGTGACTTTGAGCATTTTTTTGTGTCTCTTGGAATATGGCCATTTTAACTATTCTTCCAATCCATGAACACAGAATATCTTTCCTTTTCTTTGTGTCTTCTTCAATTTCTTTAATAGTGTCTTCTATTTTTTAGTGTATAGGTTCTTCTCATCCTTTGTTAGGTTAATTATTTTTGTAATAATTGAAAAAGAATTGTTTAAAAGTTTTTGTCACTATATATGAATGCAGTGGGTTTATGTACATTGTTAGTGTATAGGAATGCAGTGGCTTTTTGTATATTGTTAATGTATATGAATGCAGTGTATTGATGTATATTGTTAGTGATTAGGAATGCAGTGGATTTATGTACATTGTTAGTGATTAGGAATGCAGTGGATTTATGTACCCTGCAAAAAATTTACTGAATGCTTATTGTTCCTAATAGTTTTGCTAGTAGTATATTTAGATTTTTTTTTAATATATAAAGAATCATGTCATCTGTAGTAAGCTTCCTTCTTCCTTCCCAATTTGAATGCTTCTTATTTCTTTCTCTTGCCTTGTTGCTCTGGCTTCCAGTATGATGTTGAATAAGAGTGGTGAGAGTGGGCATCCTTGTCTTGTTCCAGTATGATCTGAGAGGAAAAGCTGTTAGTTTTCACCATTGAGTATGATATTAGCTGAGGATTTGTCATATATGGCCTTTACTATGGTAAGTGACTGTCCCCCTAAACCCATTTTATATATTGTATCTTGTCAAATGCTTTTTCTGCATCTATCAATATGATCGTATGATTTTATCCTTTATTTTGTTAATGTGTATTACATTGATAAATTTGCATATTTTGAACCATCTTGTACCTCTGGAACGAACCCCACTTGGTCATGATATATTATCTTTTTAATGTATTATATTTGACTTGTTAGTATTTTGTTCATGGTATTTGCATCTATATTTACCAGAGATATTGGTCTGTAGTATTCTTTTTTGTGTGTTACAATTGCCATGTTTTGGTGTCAGGGCAATATTGGTGTCAGGCCAAAATACACTAAGAAGTATTGCCTCTTCTTAACTTTTTGGAAGAATTTGAGAAAGATAGGAATTAAATCATCTCTGAATGTTTGATAAAATTCACTAGTGAAGCCATCTGGGCTTGGACTTTTAATTTTTGGAAGGCTTTTGAATTATAGGTGTTTAAGTTGTTATAACTTCAAGGGGAGAGACCAAGGGAACCTCTCATGCTGTCATTCCTCTGCTGTCCTCATCATTAGCAATTGATTCAAATTTCAACCCCTCTCCCTTCCCCAGGCCCAACCCACCTTTCACATGGTTGGTCCCACTGGCAACCCACACCATCCTTAGATGGGGTCTAATTAACATAAAAAGGCACCTTAATCACTCTCATTACTTAGAAAATTATAAGGTATTTAGGATGAAGATCAAATCTAATCTAATCTAATAAAAGAGAAACATGCAAATTGACCGCACTTCCACTATGCCACAAGCCACGCCCACCAGCCAATCAGAGCGACTATATACAAATTAACCCAATCAAAATGGCAGCCAGGGAGCTGGAGTAAGCAAGAGGCTTGGTTGCTCCGGCAATGGAGAAAGCCAAGCTTCCCCTTCCTTGGCTGGCTGTGGCCTCCGCTCAAGGCAACAAAGTTTCAATTACAGAAAATAAATAAATCCCAGATACCTGCTTCCAGACAGCCTCACTGGGAACTTGGGTCGCTGGGGGCAGTTGTCAGCCTGCAAACAGCCATCAGCCACTCACCCAGGCTGGCCAGGTACCCCAGAAGGACACCCTTCAGGCAAACTAGCCGGCCTCCACCCATGCACCAGGTCTCTATCCTATATAATAAAAAGGTAATATGCAAATTGACCCTAACAGCAGAACCACTGGGAATGACGGGTTATTATGACATACACTGACCACCAGGGTCAGACACTCGATATAGGAGCTTCCCCCTGGTTGTCAGTGCACTCCCACAGGGGGAGCTCTGCTCACCCACAAGCCAGGCTGATGGCTGCCAGTACAATGGTGGTGGTGGGAGCCTTTCCTGCCTCCTCAGCAATGCTAAGGATGTCTGACTGCAGCTTAGGGCTGCCAGAAGGATGTCTGACTGTCAGCTTAGGCCCAATCCCCTGGGAGTGGGCCTAAGCCAGCAGGTGGACAGCCCCCGGGGGGGTCCCAGAGTGCGAGAGGGCATAGGCTGGGCTGGGCTGAGGGAACCCCCCCATGAGTGCACAAATTTTTGTGCACTAGGCCTCTAGTATGTATATATTTATTATAAATCACAGTATCACAGGTTCTCACCACTCTTCAGACCTATGGTATCTTCAGAAGTTTCTGTTGAGATTTGCTGTGTGTTTATTACAAGCATCTTTCCTTTTATATCTTTACACATGGCTATAATAGCTGCTTAAAATCCTTATTTGCTAATTCCAGCATCTAATTCACCTATTTTTTAAAATTTATCTTTATTGTTGAAAGTATTACAGATGTCCCCCTCTTTCCCCATTGACCACTTCTAGACCATACCGGCCCTCCTTCCACCTCCTGCCCCACCCCAGGCCTTCACCACACTATTGTCTGTGTCTGTGGGTTATACATGTATGTATGTGAATTTTTTGGTTAATCTCTTCCCGCCCACCTTTCCCCTGAGATTCCACAGTCTGTTCCCTGCTTCTATGTTCTTGGATCTATTTTGTTTATCATTTTATTTTGTTCTTTAGATTCCACATATGAGTGAGATCATGTGATACTTGTCTTTCTCTCATTGGCTTATTTCGCTTAGCATAATATTCTCCAGGTCCCTCCATGCTGTCTCAAAGGGTCAGAGATCCTTCTTTTTACTGCTGCATAGTATTCCATGATATAAATGTACCACAACTTTTTTATCCACTCATCTGCTAATGGGCACTTGGGCTGTTTCCAGATCTTAGTTATTGTAAAATGCACTGCTATGAACATAGGGGTGCTTATATTTTTTCTGATTGGTGGAGTTTCATATTTAATTTTTTGAGGAAACTCCATATTATTTTCCATAATGGCTGCAACAGTCTACATTCCCACCAGCAATGTACTAGGGTTCCTTTTCTCCACATACTCACCAGCACCTGTCATTTGTTTTTTTTTGTTGATGGTAGCCATTCTGACAGGTGGGAGGGAGGTGACACCTCATTGTCATTTAATTTGCATATCTCTGATGATTAGTGATTTTGAGCATTTTTTCTTGTCTCTTGGCCATCTGTATGTCCATTTTGGAGAAGTGTTTATTTAGGTCCTTTAATTGTCTTCCTTTTGTTAAGTTGTATGAGATCCTTGTGTATTTTGGATATTAACTCCTTATCAAGTGTATCTTTGGTAGATTTGTTCTTCCATACAGTGGGCTGCCTTTTCATTTTGTTGATGATTTCTGTTGCTGTGCAGAGACTTTGTATTTTGATGTAGTCCCATCATTCATCTCTTGATTGACCTCAGTTGTTTAACTTTTCTCTTGAGTCAAATCATGTTATTCTGTTTCTATGCCCAGTAATTTTGATTTATATTCTTAATGTCATTTAATGTCACATTAAGGAAACTGTGTGCTGTTATATTCTCCCATAAAATAGGTTACTTTTTGTTTTTGTGGGTAGTCTTGACTGAATTCAAACTCAAAACTATCTTTTGTCAGCTGAAATGTCTGTTCAGTTTATTTTGTCTTAGCTGGGCTCTTTAGAGTCGGCCCGTGCATGTATAGTTCAGGAGTTGGACAGAAATTTGGACAGAGTTTATATACAGATTCGGGGCCACCTTTCTGTGACTCTCATTTCTCCCTCACTTTTTCATCTACTGGGGTAGCCTTGACTTCTGTTCTCTTGTTCCTCCAGACAGTAACACACATTTTCTATCAACCTTAGCTGCCCCTTTATGCTGTGGATTTCAGCCCCCCCCCCCGCCCCGGAGGCAAATATGTGAAATGAGAAACTCACCCTGTTTCATTTCCTTCTTTTAAGTGTTGAACTTTCCACATTCCCGTCTTCTTTTCCTCCTTCTCCAGTGACTGCAGGTAGCCATTTGTTTTCTGCTCTGTTCAGAGCTAAAGTTATCTGTGGGAAGGTTAGTGTAGGTACTGCACCATTTGCAGAAGTAGACCATCATGTACTTTTTCATAGATTTTCCAAGAATAAAAAACACACACAGGTTGATGGGCACCTTTGCTGGCAGCTCGTTCGCATGCAGTTCTCCATCTAGTCTTAGTTTACTCCGTCCTCAGAATAGAGAGCTTCTGTCAGTGGTGAATCCTATAGGGCCTACAGAAGATTGCTGGTTAGAAATACGCTCCCTGCCACCCCCTTCCCTGAGTTTTACCCTATGACCCAGTGTTCTCTTCTTCAGAGCATTGTCACTTGCTGACATTCTTATGTATTTATTTGCTGGGACTTACACCTGTGGGAGGAAACAAGGATCTTGTTTGTCTTATTCATCATTTTATCTCTAAGTCTGTGCACACAGTAGGCTCACGATATTTATCCAGCCCTGGGAAAGTTGGAATTGGTTAAATAGCGCTCATTGGTGACATTTTTATTTCTACTGAATTAACAGCTGCCATTGCCAGATAGTTAGAGTCCCTCCTCCCTGACCCACACACACACAGTGTAGCTAATGATCTGTGGGAGCTCCCCTCAGTGAGGTGAACATTAGGGGTGCACTAACTCTGTGTAAGGGTGGAGTTGTCACCCCATAATGTGCAAGAGCTAAGGTTCAGGGGGTGAGAGGAAATAATAGAAGACAGGGTTCCTAGATTAAGAAATATATTTAAAAAAACATATCTAAAAACATATTAGTGAAAACCTTTGACCTTGTTTCTAAATTCAGTTTTTCATCCTATTTTCTGAGTCAGGGGAGAGGGAAAAGGGCTATTTCTAGGGAAAATGTTTAGCCAGCAAGTGAATGGATGACTTGAAAGACACTCAGAGGCTTAACTAAGAATGTGGACTTAGCTCCATGTAGCAGGAATTAAAATCTTCACTACTTCTTAAATTATTTTTCAACTGAGAAACAAACACATAAACATGGTGACTTGTTTTAACAGTACAAGTTAAAAACGTAAACTCCTCCCAACTCCGTAGATCCCAGGACCCCCTTCCCAAAAGCAACCACCCTCAACCAGTACTTAGGACACCCAGTCTGCTGTGCATGTGTGTGTGCATGTGTGTGC
The DNA here is from genome assembly GCA_004026665.1 of Murina feae. Lineage (NCBI taxonomy): Eukaryota > Metazoa > Chordata > Mammalia > Chiroptera > Vespertilionidae > Murina > Murina feae. The sequence goes on from PVJC01032479.1 coordinate 19,285, forward strand.
ATGTGTACACCCTCTCCCTTTTGACAAACATATGGACACATACTGCTCACATGTATACTCTGTACATCTTACATATATCAGCCCAGGCAGATGTATAATGCTCTTTTATGACTAGTATTTCATTACACAGGCACGTTACAAGGCATTAACCAGTCGCCCATATAATATTTTGTGTTGAAAAGAAGGCAATTTGAGAGTGGAAAAACATCTGTCAAAGAAATAGTGATGAAAATTAATTTTGCAGTGATTTCGGTTACCTTGACAACCTGAGACATCATCAAATGCCATACCATCTTTTTCAGGTAAATATATGAGTAAAAGAGGCAATTAGAATGAGTGCAAAGGCGAGATCACAGACTACTTAAATGGCTCCAGCTGGAGGGCATCTGATGGCCTGTTTCCTGGGTCCCTTTAGCCAGGAAGTGGAAACGCATTTTACATGCGCTCCAATCCTAATGATGACTCATGCTACTGAGAAGCTTTCAGTGATCTTCACGTTCAGGGAAACCCTGTTATGGTGCTAGAGTGGCTCTGAGGACTGTGTCGTGGTACTTCAGGTGGTTTAAGGTTAACCCACAAAGTGACATGTACTGGCAGAACCACTGGCGTGTGGGTGGGGCAGCGTGCTTCACCCCGTC